>JAQFYZ010000759.1:0-33595 GCA_034695085.1 Cylindroiulus punctatus
AACGAGGCCGGAAGAGTGGTGAGTTACAACTCCAGCCGTTGCTCCAGCTTAGATTGCGCTACGTGTTTCGCTAACTTGCTGCTGCATCGTCTGCTCATCGAACAATTGAAATCCAGAATGTTAATGGCCAATACTGACCGATTGACGTACTTGACGGATGATTTAGACAAATACATACAGTAAAACCTCTCTTAACTGATAACCTCCATAAGCTAACATCATTGGACGGTCCCGAGCTCGTCGGAACCGGCCTAATGATCCTGCCTAAACCAATAATCTGTCAAAAACTGTACGTAACGCCCAGTCCCTACAGTATAAGTTTAGACAGGTTCTACTGTATATAAAAGTGTATTATTAAACTAACATAGCTTAACCTTCCTATACCTATCAATCCTCATTTCTCACCCGGCCACAAGGGAGAATCCCCTTCGCGCTGTACAACTTCTGACGCATTGACGCTTCGAACAATGGAGTTTATCCCGAGTCTGTACCACGCTGCGAAGCCGCTTCTTATAACAACCAAGATGGCTGCATAGCCAGTTAGCCATTTAGCATTTAAAAAGGCGGACATGAAAGGAGGCATTTATCTATCTGCACATACATGTAAAGATTATCCATCTACATGTACCTTACAGTAGAACCTGTCTTAACTTATACTGTGTAAACGTATAACCTCCATAAGCTAATATCAGCGGCTGGTCCCCATTCTTGATTAATGTCCCTGCCTAAGTCAATAACCTGTCTAAACCGATACGTGATGCCCGGTCCCTACAGTATTGACTTAGATATTGACATACAGTAGAACCTATCAGTCTATCTATTAATTCAATTAAATTCAACTCAGTACCCTACTGTCAGTATTTTTAGTACCACGTGGTAGGGGGGGTCTAGTCCATTAACCCAAGTCAAGTTCAAAGGGCACCAGTATCCATCAGTCAATCAACAGGGTCCCCCATAAGTCTGTACCATAAGGAAAAGGATGATTTGTTGAAACTATTTTTGTTGCAGATTGACAAAGCACAGCACAGGCATATCACAAAATGGCTGCCAATTTCGAGCATATTCTGTAATTCCAATGTTAAACAACATTATAAGAATCAGTACGTTCAACGTATCATTATTTCCTCTATGTTTCCAGACTTAGAGTAGAACCTGTCTAAGTCAATACTGTAGGGACCGGGCATCCTGTATCGGTTTAGACAGGTTATTGACTTAAGCAGGGACATTAACCAAGCATGGACGAGCTCGGGACCGGCCACTGATATTAGGTTATGGCGGTTATAAGTTTACACAGTATTGAGTTAGACAGGTTCTACTGTATATAAATGTTTTCAATGCATGTCTTCGGCCGAATGGTTGGTCCTGTGACAGGTTTGGGTCCCCTGACCTCAGGTGGTCGTTAACGCAGGTTTTCCTAGGTGCCCATGCCCTGCTCCTCCTCCTCTCCCTTTTTTGCTCTTCCAAGTGTCTGATAGTTGTCTTTGTCAAAAGAGCTAGTGCTGAGACCCCCCTTGATGGGGGTCGTCCATAAATTCTCCTGTCCTGACTGTCCGCTAGAGGGCAGTTTGGGACCCCACGCGTGGCCAGTTGTCGGTCCTCAGAAGGGTGTTCGAGTGTGTGTGGGGCCCGGCCATAATTAACACATTTCGGCCGAAATCAACTTCTCTCTCCCTTCTGTACCTGCCAGGGCCCCAGGCAGCCCAATTTTCTTTGTTTTTTTTTCTTTCTTCTTTTTTGTGACTTTCTTAGCAAGAAATGACCGCCCAGGGCCAAAAATAAAAGCGATCATTTTGGGCGAAAAACGCTTTCTTAAATAGGACGTTTCAACTGGCTTTTAATCATAACACGTCCAGGTTTCAAAAACTCAGGAGGGGGGAAGGGGCCCCGCCAGGTGGGAGGGGCCAGGGGGGCACGGACTACATTAGCACTAGACCTCGTACCCTTTGCATTAGTCTAGAAATGTAATTTTATTTGGATATGCTTTATGTGCTCCGGCCCAGGACCACCTTCGAATAACAGTAAAAAATAATGAAAAAATATCAAAAGGAATTACGAAACTGAAACTCCTCTCGGAATACCTTCCCCATCTGACCGGTGTACATTTTAGGACAGAGTACAACATTTCAACACTATGAGAAAGGGAATTATTAAAAAATAGATGAAAAATTGGAGATATCCTTTAAACAAAACCACCGGTCTTATTCCAGTCTACGGGTGGAACTCTGAAGACTGTTTAGACTTCCATTTCATCAGATATTGGGATTCTCTTCTGAAGAAAATTCGGGCAGCGCATAACGCAGTCTACAACGGTGACAAAAATGTCACTCATCACATTTAATCAAATGTTTTTCACATTTTTACTAAACACGATGAGGTGCACCTCCTTAGTGATATGGACTGGGGCTTGAAATTCTTGCCCACGATCGAGTAATTCCCAGTAAGTGCGAGTCATAAGGTCTTTGTTCACTCTGCCCATTTCTACCACCTATAGTGGCCTCAACGAGCAAACGAAAATTAGGTCAATTTCTGACCAATAGGATGCAATAGCCTATTTGTGATTCATCCACCCAGTCTTTCACACACACACACACACACACACACACACACACACACACACACAGTGCCACTGAGCGGAGCCTGAACAGGTGCCCAACACCAGAATACTGTTAGCTAATCAGAGGTCGGCCAAGAGTCGCACATGCGGCTTATTGGCTCGTTTTTGAGCCCTCCTACAACAGGAGTAATTCAAAGAAATCCAATCAGCTCGAGTCTGGACTAACTTATCTATAAGCTGAATCCATGGATTCGCTGACCTCATTTTCGTTTCCTCTTTGGAACGACTATAGTAGAACCAAGATATAGAACCAACATATAGTAGAACCAGGAAGTGATGGAACTGAAGAACAGCCAATAAGAGAGATGTGGCTTGTCGATTAGCGCTATCATGTGTCCTTAGTCGGTGAAAGTTGGCACGTGATTGTAATCAACCAGGCTAAATCAATCGCCAACACGTGATTGTAATCAACCAGGCTAAATCAATCGCCAACACGTGATTGGACCCTATTGGTCGGCACATCTGACCCAGTTCCTTCACTTCTTGGTTTGACTATAGTCATTTAGTGAGGTCTTCCACTGGGATCCCAATTAAGAGACGCCCTAATTGCTGTTCTCCATAGCTGCATCCAGTGAAACTGAGGGGTCAGGCAGTAGTATAGAGCGCCTAACCAGTTGACTAGGCACTCTATACTACTCTTCCTACCTCCCACATCCTGTGGGCACAAACACCTCCCCTTCACTGGCATGTACAGTTGTTGACTGTAAAGACACCTACTCGGTTCAAGATGCCAGTCACTGATAGGGTGCCAATCTATGTACAGTTCATGACATTTGTTTCTCGTTTGTTTTTCAGCACGTTAGCAGCGAGATGCGTCGGGAGTGCAAGTGCCACGGCATGAGTGGAAGTTGCGCGCTGAAGACGTGCTGGATGCGTCTTCCGTCCTTCCGGGAGGTTGGGAACGACCTGAAGGAGCGCTTTGACGGCGCGTCGCGCGTCCTGGTGAGCAACTCCGGGAACAACCGCGGGTACCGGGGCGGCAAGAACCAAGTGCTGCTTAAGCCGTTCAACCCGGACCACAAGCCGCCCACCAAGAAGGACCTGGTGTACTTCGAGAACTCTCCGGACTTCTGCGACCGCGAGCCCAAGCTTGGCATTGCGGGCACCAGGGGGCGTCAGTGCAACGACACTTCGCTGGGTGTCGACGGCTGCGACCTCATGTGCTGCGGAAGGGGCTACAAGACTGAGGAGAGGGAAGTGCGGGAACGGTGCAAGTGCACCTTCCACTGGTGCTGCAAGGTGAAGTGTAAAGTGTGCAAGACCAAGAAGGTCATGCACACGTGCCTGTAGGGAGCCGAGGTGGGGCTCGAGGAGTGCAAAAGGCGTCCAAGGACAAAATGGCGCCCGAACAGTAGCATAGGAGGAAGCCCTGGCAAAGGGGCAGCACGCCAAATTTTTGAAGGACAGTCTGGGGAAAACGACAAAACCCGGATCACTGACATTCATTGCAGTGGTTGGTAAACGAGCTCGAGCAGGAACACGCATGGCCGGAAGTTCAAGATGGCGGCTGTAACTGCCAAAAGATTCAGCCAATGAGAAGAACAGACTACAATTTTTTGGGAAAAAAGTATTACGTGTTGTGTTGAGAAGCCTGCGAGAAACTATGCACCATTTTTGTGAGGACACGTTGACCGATCACCGACTAGAAGCTATTGTGATAAAACCGAAGACTCGAGTATAAGACGCCACACACTCGTTTTAATTTATTTCACTAATTATTATTATTTCAGCTGTAGGAGTTCATTTGCTTGTAAATTACTAGAAAATCGAACTTATCACGTCTCTGTTTAAGGTTTTCCCATGTATGTTACCATTTGTCACCTGACTTATGCCTGCCCATACCAACAGCGATATATCTCGGATATCAATATGGCGGCTACAGAAGCCGTATTTGTGCAATTTAAAGTATACCATGTTCATCACTTCGTTATCCTCCCTTCCTTAGCACGCGCCAAATACGTTCGTTTTTTAAAAAACAAAATTATGAAATTTTGTTTACTGTAAACCATTTTTGAGAAAATGAGAGATATCTTCAAAATTGTTGAAATTAGAGTACGCCAATTTGGGATAAATATACATATTTTAAGACAAAATGAAAAATTTACTCGATTTTAATTCTATTTTCAGCAAATACTTTTTTTACCCTAATAATGTTCACTTGTTTAATTTTATTGCTAACGAGCAGTCCCACCATTGGAAACCGAGCTATTTAAAAGTACTCGTATTTTGAGAATATTTAAAAGTGAATTTGAAAAAAACTAATTGGCAAGAAAGTCCACTGTTGAAAAAAGCCTAATTTTGAATAAAAATGTAATTTTGAAAACAGCAATTTTAAAAATCCACGCAGCAGGATCACGAGCATAATTTATTGGAACTAAAGTGAGGAAATTTTCTTACTTATTGCTGTTTACCACTTTTTTGTCCAAAAAATGTCAGATTTATTGCAGAAATTTTCCCAACACGTGCATTTTCCCATTACAAAACTGATTTAATTTATTTTCGCTTCCCCCTGATTCCCCCGATAATCCAGATTGAATTACGACTTCGATAAACAGCATAAAACACGAATTTGATGTTAATTTATTTGTAAAAATCTCGGCGTGGGGCCCGACAGGGACGTGTTTCTCGATTCCTATTTTCAGCATTTCCATCTTATTTAATGTCACCGAATTTCTCTCTCATCAAATGCATTTTATCCAACTTTGTGTAAATAAAAATATGTCACGTAGAGCAATCGACTGGCTGGTATTTATGTTGAAATTTTCATCTGATATTAATGCAAAACTTGTTAATACCCTCAGCCATCTGAGCCATGTAATAATATGACAGGTGATTTTCTCCTAACTGCACGTAAGTTGGCAGTGATTGCCCCTGTTCAGGGGCAGCTAAGGTGACAACAGTTTTCAAAAAAACACCCTATATTTTAATTTTGGCTAGGTTATCTTACATCAACACGAAAAAAGATAAATTTAGACAAGACATATTTCAATACATATTTAGAGCACATTTGGAGCAGGGCATAAAGTGGAGTACATCTCTAATATTTATACGCGTCAACAGCGATCGTCTAGTTCTTCGAAAAATAGAAAAATCTTTCATTATTAACATTAATACACTATTTTGCGTGTAAAGTGTAAAGATAACTAAGGTGATTAGTTATCAAAAAACACCTTATATTTTAATTTTTGCAAGGTTATCTTACATCAACACGAAAAAAGATAAATAAATTTAGACAAGACAAATTTCAATTCATATTTAGAGCACATTTGGAGCAGGGCATAAAGTGGAGTACATCCCTAATATTTATATGCATCAACAGAAATGTGGAAAATAACAAAAATCTTTCATTATTAACATTAATACACTATTTTGCGAGCAAATATTGAAGCTCCGTTTACCATTCAGGCCACCAGGGGGCGCTGCTGTTTTTTTTTTTTTTTGGCATTTTTTTTCGTTTAATATCGAGTCCAATTAAACGAAGCCGGAGTAATGAATGGTGGGATAAATTCACTCCTAATTTACGTTTGGTTTTTGGTCTATTCACTCCTTGGCTGACCAACAAGAGGCAAATTGAAAAGAAAACATGTAGGAGTCTTTTGGCAGGAGCGTCGCGTACTCGTTATTGCGGCTAATAACCCCAGTAGTCAATTAAGTGAAGCGACAGGACCGCCCCCTGGCGGCGACAAAAAAACGCCTGGGAAAAACAACAGTAGGGCAGACGAGTTGCAGGAATTTAAACACTGACCAGGAATTTGTGAACCGAGCTTGGAATTCCGAAGATAAGACAAACAAATGGGGAGAAAATGGGTTTATTAAAAGATGGCGACTAACAGGACATTCCTGCCTGATGGGGCATTAAGTCCTAATGAGTAAGTGACCAGGGGAATGAAAAGTCAGGGCTGTTTTTTAGCAGGCCAATTTTTACCAAAAAACATTGTTTTTGCCACAAACACGAGGGATGGATTTTTATGCAATTTTTGGTCCAAATTCCTTAAAAAAAATTGGATGGCGGAAATAAATCTTGGGAAATTTGGTGAAAAAAGCTGTCTGGAAAGAAATGGATTTGTTCGGTAGTACCCTATAGGGTCCCTTAAAGAACTCGGGGAAAGGTTCAAAATTTACGGTAGATTTACAGTGTATCTGCGAAAGATCTCATGCATCAATGTTGATCAGATGTCTAAAAATGTCCAATTTTGTTCCAAAATTGATGTTGATAATCAACTGTGACATCCTCAGCTCTTCACTCTTCAGATTATGTCAAACCGTTTCCAGTAAACGATGCTGCTTTAAACGCAGATTTAAACGCATCTTTAACCCAAAGTGACTTCACCCAAAGTACATCCAGTTAAGGCCCATCGAAAGTGCGTCGTGACTTTGGGGACACCCCGCATAAAATTAACAAACTCAATTTCTCCTTTCCTGATCAACATATTAAAATATTTTTTTTAAAAACATTTAGATTGTCTCGCGTTTTATGGGGTGTGCTCTTGACAACTCGTGGAAATGGATATGATATTAACAAAAACGATAATTCTACGGTTTGACTTTTTATTTCGCTTTATGAGCGATAGATGGCAGCACCTGCCGTCCGAATGGGAACATAAGCCATCTAGAATCTGGAGCAATTCTAAAAACGAAATGTCTTTTCATTTTATATAGGGCGGAAACAACTTACTATCGATATAAACTTTGAATTAAACCATTTAGTTTCATCCGAAATTATCATATCTGTCCAAAATTATCAAAATTCAATTGCAAAAAATCCCATTCAATGGGCTTCCGTACTTGTGTACGGAAGCCCTTTACAGTTTGGATGTTCCATCAAAGCCCACGGCGTCATTCGGTTGCCACGGCAACGGTTGTCAGGCACGTGCAAACGGTAGAGGGCGCTGTTGACGCTCTAGCACGCGCACACATTCCAATATTTGAATCGGATGCACGTGCGCGAGTTCGAAAGGATAACGTTGCCATGGCAACCGTGGGCTGCTTTATCCCTATCTGCAACCACGGCCAGATAATCTTACTAATGGTTTAATAAATTTAATAAATTGCGTTTTAAAATTAATTTATCGCATTTTTTTTTTTAGTTTTTTTAAGGGGACTGATTTTAAAAGCTCACTTCGTTCCGTTGGTTTTTGGCGCGGGTAATTATCGGCTGACGTTTATTAAGCCATACGCATAATTTTCCTAATTTTTTTAATATGCTAATTTTTTTAACATGCTAATTTTTTAAATTATCCCAGCCAAGGAGTAAATTTCATCGGTCACGCTCTCGGTCTTTTGGCAATTACACGAATCTAAGTTTTTTGGGAGTTTATGCTAAATATAAACGCACGCAATAATAACTCCCAACTCATATTTTCTGTAATTTTTTCTGTCCAATTCGTAACCCTTTTTATTGCGGCGATTATTATTATCATTATTATTACTATTATGATTATCATTCGGGAAGCAGGTGTGCGTTTCGAAATAAAAACTGGGCGCACCTGAGGGGGGGGGGGGGTTAGGGGGGACCAGGGAAAATATTCAAAAATTAATCTATGATAAAGTCACGAGAAAACGGGGCCATAAAATTACTTTTTCTGGCTTTACGTCCAGTTGGGAAACATTAAGTCGGGAAATTTATGCCGAGAAGAAAAGTCACCTCGGTGCAATAAATCGCCAGGGAAACCAAACCGGAATGACTTAAATCGACTTCCAAAATAATTACGTTTTTACATTTTGAAAACTTTTGACTTTTTCTCATTTAAATATCAACACGCACCTACGTCAAGCCTCGTGCTCGTAATTAAATTTGCCAAAAATGCATATGGGCCTATAAAATTCCCCACTTCTGCATTAACTAACATTGCATTATTTGAAATAAATTAACCTAAAATAAAAATTAAATAAAAACGACCATACCATTCAGTTTCAGCATCGATTTGAGTGAAAAAATTTTATATATATATTATTATATATAAATATAACCTTGAATTATTTTTTTTTTAAAAATTAACGTCAAGCCTCGTGCTCGTAATTAAATTTGCGAAAAATGCATATGGGCATATAAAATTCCCCACTTTTGCATTAACTAACATTGCATTATGTGAAATAAAATAATCTAAATAAAAATTAAATTAAAACGACTATACCATTCAGTTTCAGCATCGATTTCAGTCAAGATATATTAACCTTAATTTTTTTTTAAATTTCACGTAAAACCTCGTGCTCGTAATTAAATTTGCCAAAAATGCATATGGGCATATAAACTTCCTTACTTTTGCATTAACTAACATTGCAAAAATTAAATAAAAACGACCATACCATTCAGTGTCAGCATCGATTTGAGTCAAGATATATTTACCTTAATTTTTTTTTTTTTTAAATTTCACGTAAAGCCTCGTGCTCGTAATTAAATTTGCGAAAAATTCATGGAATGAAATAAAATTCCCCACTTTTGCATTAACTAACATTGCATTATTTGAAATATATAAAATAATCTAAAATAAAAATTAAATAAAAGCGACTACTGTATACCATTCAGTTTCAGCATCGATTTCATTGAAAATATATTAACCTTAAATTATTTTTTTTAAATTCACTCCCTATTCAATTAAACTGGTAGTAAAAGTTCATTATAGGCGACACATATTTTGACTCACCCGGTAAAATACGTCACAGGGTGATTTACACAATTATGATATTTAAAACCTGCTCAACTTGACCAGTAAAAACAGACGTATATCAGATATGCTAATGCATGAATTAGACAATCTATCACGAGTATAGTTAATGCACATGCATTAGCAATGAAGAAATGCAAATTAAGCCCAGAGGAATAATAGAAGCATGAATTAAAAATATACAGGGTGTCCCCAAATGCTGAGGGCTGTTCCGTGATTTTTCACGGCCGATTCGTCGGCGTTAGGGGAATTAATTTTGGGGCAATCCAACAACCCCCTTTCAGAGTTTCTTCAGGAATTTTTCCGCCGCGACACGTATCCGCCATCCGCCGCTAGAGGGCGCTGAGTCGTAAAAGTAGGTTTCCACTCAGCGCCCTCTAGCGGCGGAAAGCCTGGACATTTCGTGTTGGAAAAATTCACAATAAAACTCGGATATATGCTCGTTCGATGGCAGCAAACTCGATCCCCGCATCTCCAATAGCACGGCAGCAATAAATGGCGAACTCGGCGCACCACGCATGGCAATGAGCAAATTCAATTCAATTCAATGCAATTCAACGCAGTTCAACGCACTTCCGCCCAAACAAGCACGGGGGGTTACTCTACGCATCGGCGCAAAAACGGCGATTGTAAGTTCAACACGAAACGCGCAGCAATTCATTGAATCTGCAGCAGCGATTTCACAGACACCCTGTACAGGCGCTGTCGTACAGGGTGCAACGAAAGTTTACCGGATTGCATTTTTTATTTATTTATTTCGCTTTGCACCCGGATGCAGCGAACCAGGCGTGATATATCGCGGCATTTATCGCGCTCATCTCCCCCGTCAACTTGAATTTCAAAATTTGGAACATAAATTTCAAAATTTGGAACATAAATTTTGCTCCAGTTTGCATTTTCTCGACGCCCTGGCTATTTTATACATAGTTTATTAAGCTATCATCTCGTACGATACGGCGTTTATAACGAGCGCCGTAACTCTAGGGGCGCATCGCCACCCGTTCGTTCCAATTTGTAACATTCCCAGAATGCTTCGAGTTCCATCGTCATTCCAATCACGTACCTGCCATAGGCCGATAAATTATAACGCAAACATCCGAGAATATAAAATGGAGAAGAAAAAAAGTAACAACAACGATGCAAAAACAAAAGTAGACAAATTGGATTATTCATTCTGGGAAAAACATCAGTGACCCACATTGGAACTGTGTTTCGAATGTTGCGGTTCAAACATGTCACACTCGTTTAAGCTCTGTTTGGCATCGGAAACGCAGAGTTAATTGCGTAGCAAAATTAACATAGAATTTTAGTCGAAAAAATGGAAACAAAAACGAAAAAATTTGAAAAAAAAAATTATTTACATGCAAATTTTGACTCGTTATTTTTCTCGTATTTTTCGCGAATTTCAATGAGAACAGCCTGAAAAGTTCTTGCAAAAGTTAAGATATGACAACATTTTCGCTGTTTATGACTACCCGATCTAGAGATATAACCAAATAAAAGACCAAACAAAAGAAGAAGAAAAAAAACTGAAGGTTTTTAGTGTATTTGTGAAGGACCCAACAAATGAAGAAATTTCGTTCGGTGAACCAATTTTGGTGTCGAAATTATGTTAGCCACTAAATCAAACACTGGTGTTCTTAAATCAACCGAAACACACATATGTTTCCGAATCTAAGCAGCAAAAATGTGTAAAATAAATTTCTGGGATATCAACATTTTTAGCATTAAATTTCTAGGATATAAAGATTATCAACATTAAAATTCTAGGATATCAACATTTGTAACATTAAAATGCTAGGATATCAACACTTGTAACATTAAAATTCAAGATATAAAGATTTTTAACATTAAAATTTTTTGATATAAAGATTTTTAACATTAAAATTCTAGGATATCAACATTTGTAACATTAAATTTTTTGATATAAAGATTTTTAACATTAAATTTCAAGGATATAAAGATTTTTAACATTAAATTTCTAGGATATCAACATTTTTAACATTAAAATTCTAGGATATCAACATTTGTAACATTAAAATTCTAGATATAAAGACTTTTAAAAATTAAAATTCTAGATATAAAGATTTTCAACATTAAAATTCTAAGATATCAACATTTGTAACATTAAAATGCTAGGATATCAACACTTGTAACATTAAAATTCAAGATATAAAGATTTTTAACATTAAAATTTAAAGATATAAAGATTTTTAACATTAAATTTCTAGGATATCAACATTTTTAACATTAAAATTCTAGATATAAAGATTTTTAACATTAAAATTCTAGGATATCAACATTTGTAACATTAAAATTCTAGATATAAAGATTTTTAACATTAAAATTCTAGGATATCAACATTTGTAACAATAAAATTCTAGGTATAAAGATTTTTAACATTAAATTTCTAGGATATCAACACTTGTAACATTAAAATTGTAGATATAAAGATTTTTAACATTAAAATTCAAGATCTTTCAAGTTTTTTTATTATAGACATTATAGAGTATGTTATTTGTAGTGTTGTCTTCGACCCTATAACAGTCATGATACATGTAAATGTTGAAAGAAATGCATTTTTGTACTGTATGTTGACAAGTTGGCTCACAACGACCTAAGTGCCAACACTGCAATTTATGCCGACAATTTAATTCGTTCCACGAATGAACCACGGCACATGTACCCTTTCGACTGTTTATTCGAACATGTAAATGAGCAAAAATAAAGTTTAGGGCAGCTAAAAATGCCCCCCTGCTATACACCGGCGCTGTGCAGGCGAGCCTGCCTTCAAGGGGCACAGGGGCCCTTGGGTCCCACGGTAGGGGCCAGGGGTCAGGGGTCAGCCATTCCAAATATTCTAAGAACGCTGGCTGGACGCATTAGTCGCTAATGGTCAGTTGACGTACGTCCTCCCCTTTCTCGCAACCTTTAATTGACCCCAAACTGCCCTTTTAAAATTCCTCAGCCTTAATTTCCCACGCGCCCTTATAGTGTTCGCCAAAGTGCCTTACAATCACTACTGCAACAACATCTCAAATTGAAAATGTCTATGTGATAACAGACCATTCATGGAATTCCATATGCTAGAATTTTAATGTTACAAATGTTGCTATCCTGGCTTTTTAATGTTACAAATCTTTATACCCTAGAACTTTAATGTTATAAATGTTGATATCCTAGAATGCTAATGTTACAAATGTTGATATCCTAGAATTTAAATGTTAAAAATCTTTATATCTTAGAATTTTAATGTTACAAATGTTGCTATTCTGGCTTTTTAATGTTACAAATCTTTATACCCTAGAATTTTAATGTTATAAATGTTGATATCCTAGAATGCTAATGTTACAAATGTTGATATCCTAGAATTTTAACGTTACAAATATTTATATCCTAGAATTTTAACGTTACAAATCTTCATATCCTTGAATTTTAATGTTACAAATTTTGATATCCCAGAATTGGTGCGACCACTCGAGTTCCTACATCGCATTTTTATTTATTTCGTCGATATTACAGAATTTATACCACAGTAATTAAAATCCTGCAATCTATTTACAATCTCGACGTTACAATTTCCACGATAAAATCGCGATTCTTGCATTTCGTCGATGAACCATCTGACATGCCCGAATTTCTACAGCAAAATGTGTTATCTACTTTAGCGTTACAAAGACGTTATAGTTTCTAGGATAAACTCTACGATACCCTTCAATTTCAAAAAGTTCTAGAACTACAAAAAAGAAGCAGCCATCACGCGCACGATATTCCACGGTTTTCTAGAACGGTTTCTCATTCCACGCTGCGTTGCCATTGGCCAGTTCCATCGAACTCACGCGCGTGCATTCCAAAATCCGATTCAAATTTTTTTTAGAACAACGCGGTAAAAATGCGAGATACTGACAGTACGAGTGTACGCATTTCGGTAAGGCCTGCGTTAAAAAAAACGCTCGTTTCGAGTGGGGGGTGAGTGGGTGGGTGCAGATAGGGGGGTGGGGGGTGGGGGTGGTGCAATAGCAGCCTCCGTTTTGCACCTGCGCTGGAGGTTGAAATAGTTGAAATTTCTCGTGACTGAGGAGCGCATTATTTTCCCATAATTACGAGACGGCTAATTGCAACATCCTGCCCCGTCATTATTATAAGACGACGCGCATTTCGCTTATTGTTTTCTTTCCTCCTTTTTTTCTGCCTTTCTTCTTCTTCATCGTCGTCGTCGTCGTTTAATTTTATTACGAGATGGACATTTCTCAGAAAATGCATTTCGAATAACATCCTTAATGCGTCGCTCGCATTTCTCACAAATTCGTTTAAGGTAATTAACACCTGTTGGCAAAAAGCCGCGCCCCGATCCACCCACCCCACAAATTCACCAAAAATGCCGTTACCCAATCGACCACAATGCACCGGGGCAGCAAAACGGATTAAGGCGGGGGTGGGGGTGACGTCATCGATGACCACTACATGTATTACATGGATGAGGGTGAATCACCCATGATGACAAATACATCAAAATTTGATGATGAAAATTAAATGCCAAGAACACCACCCCCTGGTGCTTCGGTGCATAGCCAGGAAACAGCGTCATTTCAATTCAATTCAATACAGCGGAAGCATTACGGATGCATTAAATGCATTCCGCATGCAGGATACCTCAGAATGACAGGCCACTCGAGTATGAAATGCAAATGCAGGAAAATACGTTTAAAAACTTAAGTTTTCACCCCTGACCCACTGGGGCCCTTTCACGTTGGGTCCTTCCAGCCCCAGATGCCAATGGTAAGGGCATCGATGCATGCGGGAGCAAAAGGTTCGAAAAACGAAGCAGGGTGGAGTAAATTAAGACGAGTTAAGGTTGGGAGGCCCCAGGGCCCAAAGGCCCCGAGGGGGTTTGGAGGTGCGTGCGTGGAAGCAGGTGGCGACTCGAGGACTCCGTCGGACAATGGCCGCGTCACAATGGAGTTACGAGCTAATCGATTAGGGCACATTCTTCAGGGGTGGGGGGGACAACCAGGACCCCCCTAAGACATATACGCGTACAATGGAGGGAAAAAACTGCTTAAGCGATTCGGAGCACAAAGGACGAAGAAAAGGGCCCATGAACGACGCGCTCGCAAATCACTCGACTGAGAAATAAACCCGGAGAAAAGGGCCCGTGGAGGGACTAAGGTCCCACGATCAATGGGAGTATGGGACCTCCTACACCTGGGCAGCTCAGCCGCCACAGTTGGCAACACTGCAACGCGCGTCTATAGTAGAACCAAGAAGTGATGGAACTGAAGGACAGCCAATCAGAGAGATGTGACTCGTCGATTTGCACTTCCACGCGTCTTCAGTCGGTGAAAGTTGGCACGTGATTGTAATCAACTAGGCTAAATCAATCGCCAACACGTGATTGAACCCTATTGGTCGGCACATTCGACCCAGTTCCATCACTTCTTGGTTCTACTATAGCAACTCGAACGAGGTAACCATGACAACGCGGAACTCGATGATTGACGCAGCAACCATGGCAACCCTGGAATACGTAATGACAGAAACTAAAGAACGCCGCCATAGCAACCGTGGAACGGGGTAACCATGGACAGCATAGAATTCAAAATGAGGTAACCATGGCAACATAAAAATAGAACGAGGCAACCATGGCAACATAAAAATAGAACGAGGCAACCATGGCAACATAAAAATAGAACGAGGCAACCATGGCAACGTAGAACTCAATGACTGCCGTATAGCAACCGTGGAATGCGTAATCATTGCCATGGAAACTAAAGAATGCCGCCATAGCAACCGTGGAACAGGGTAACCATGGCAACGTAAAAATAGAACGAGGCAACCATGGTAACGTAGAACTCAATGATTGCCGTAGCAACCGTGGAACGAGGTAACCATGGACAGCATGGAATTCGAAACGAGGTAACCATGGCAACGCGGAACTGGAACCAGGCAACAGTGACTACGTGGAACGCGGATGATGTGACCATGGCAACATAGAACTCAATGATTGACGCAGCAAGTTATAGTAACCATGGCAACCACGGAAAACGTAACGATTGACTCGGAAACTAAAGAACGCTGCCATAGCAACCGTAGAACAAGGTAACCATGGAAAGCATAGAGGTAACGATAGCAACGTAGAATTGGAACGAGGCAACCATGGCAACATAGAACTCGATGATTGACGCAGCAACCATGGCAACCCTGGAATGATGCAATCTAAAGAACGTCGCCATAGCAACCGTGGTGGGTAGCATATATTGACAGTGGATGGGAATGATGATGTCAGACGTAGCTCGTGTTTTATCAGCTCGATTGCAAATAGAATGCAAAAATGTAAAACTGTACAAAATTACTTTACAATACCGTACACAATTTACGGAAAAAGGCAAAATACAAAAAAAAATCTTCGAAGGAAATTGATAGGTAAACGCACAGTTAGTTTTTTTTTAGAATTGGCCCAATTTCAAAATGGTCAGTTAGTGGGGGTCGAGGTGAGTGCCCAACTTTGAAAGGTGCTGAAAAGGCAGTTGACCAGTCCCGGTGCACAACGGAACAGAAAGCGCCCCACGCGGATAGATGATGGCGGAGTAATAAGGGCACCCGGGGGCGCAGCTGCATGGACACCAACGACCATTGTCGAAAAGGGGGCAGCCCCAGGGGGTTGAGGGGGGGACGGGGGTGAAGACAAAAAAGCCAACAACAAATTAGGACGTCCCGGAGGCCCCTGGCCCACCAGGTAGCGACAAATAAGCGACCCTCAAAATGGCCGCCGCGGGGGACACAACCACCCAGCAGCGCCATCTGTGGTGGCAGCCACTTCATCCGTGACAACCAACGCCATCTAGCGCCGTGCCACGACCACCTAATGTCATTTTTCTTAATACCATTTGACATCATGTTTTGATGTTTTTTATTAGTAGTAGTAGTAGTAGTAGTATTAATATTATTATAAAGTGATGCCATAATGTCGTAACGTGTGTTGTCAAGCTGGTAGCGTTAATTATGTCAAATTTTCAAGAAGAAAAAAAGCAATTTATCACGAAAATGCACGTTGTTGTTAACGAAAAACATGCTCATACCTTATGTTTAACGCTTTCATCAATTTCACTTTTAAAATTTATAATTTTAGTTTTATTATTTTTTAATTTATCTTTTATAATTTACAATTTTATTAGATTTTAAATTTTCGTGGAACAATCTCCCCTCTGTGGGCATCGGGTTGAAATTTTGCGAACAATTTCTTCTACGAAAATTGTAAAATGAAATTAAATTGTAAATTATAACGATTAAATAATAATTAAAATTAAATTAGAAATAATTAAAAGTATATTCATTTCTTGCAGGTGGAAATTTTAAGTTTTCATTCATTCACATCATTCGCGTTCAAATTACTAAGAAAGTCGACCAAAATTAACCATTTTCATTCATTTCTTTCAACGAATTTCAGTTAATTATCTTTTCAATCCAATATTAGTTCGGCCCATCGTCATTTCGATTAAAAATTTGATTAAAAATCCAGTTTAGAAAATAGACTTTATGTGTACCAAAGATTTTTTTAAACGAATTTCTTCAATTCGATTTATTTTTCGCTTCAATACGATTGAAATCAATTCAATACGAATCAAAACTTCTATCCCTCAGTGCATTAGAGCAGAAATTCCTTCGTTTCCTTAAAACTCACAAATTACTCACAAATGAAGGAAAAAGTGTTAATTTTGCCAGTTTTCCATGGCTTTTATCACTCGGACATCACTTGTTTTAAGTTATCACTTCTGCCAAGGCCCGTTCGTTTACAAGAACGTGAATGACTTTGGACAAAATTCGTGATTTGCTTGGCAGTATTCGCTAATTTGTAAATCAACATGTTTTTTTTATATATTTTTTGTAAACATAAAACATTCATAAATGGCTTAGGCGAATATTCGATAACGTATTTTCGGATCAGTTTAGTAATCGTGTCGTATTTACATAACGTTCATTTCGCGAAGTATCCTACTTGTGGCGGTTACCACGACTGCCACCAGGTGGCGCCACCCGCACACTACCAGTATGGCCCCTTAATTAGGCCAAATAAAAGCAACTGTTGCATATTCATGACGCAGCTTGCATCCAGGGGTCGCTGTCTTCCTTTTTTTTTTTATTATTTTCTCTATAAATGGCGTCCATTTTTACGATAGGCCAGCAATTTATTTATTTATTTGGCCGAGTTTAATCTGGATTTAATCTCGATTTTGGATTCACGGCGAAGGTCGCCAGGCGGGGGGTCAAACACACACCGTCACCATTTCTCACGGTAAAAACAATCGCTACCCCCTCCTACTCCTACTCCCCTACTCCCACCCCCCTTATCAAAAAAAAAATAATGCAACAAATGCTCGAGCAGGGCCAATAAACAAGCGCGTGTGTCCCAACCCCGTGTCACAAACGAAACCAATCGTAAATTAAGAAACGAAAAAAAATGCAATTTTATACCACGTTCAACTTACCTCCCCCCCAATGGCGGGGAGGGGGCGAAAAGTTCACCCAAAAATAACGCCATTGTTGGCTTTTCAAATTTTGGACTTAATTTTGTCTTAATTTTATCTTAATTCCTACTGTCCACTGGCTATTCTCGTCTAATTTTCTCTTAATGCTTCCTGTCCACTCGTTATTCTCGTCTAATTTTAGACCTCAGTTTTTCTTAATTTTCTCTTAATGCTTGCTGTCCACTCGTTATTCTCGTATAATTTTGGACTTCAGTTTATCTTAATTTTCTCTTAATGCTTCCTGTCCACTCTTCTAATTTTGGACTTCAGTTTATCTTAATTTTCTCTTAATGCTTCCTGTCCACTCTTCTAATTTTGGACTTCAGTTTATCTTAATTTTCTCTTAATGCTTCCTGTCCACTCTTCTAATTTTGGATTTCAGTTTTTCTTATTTTTCTCTTAATGCTTCCTGTCCTGTCCTGTTTTACTTAATTTTGGTCATAAGTTAGATTTCCTAACTTTCTGATACCTACATGCCAATCTATTAATTTTCTTGTGTTCAGCGCCACCAAGGGGGTAAAAGTGCAAGTCCATTGGCAGAAGCGCCGCCGGAAATTTCCCAGTGAACTCACGCAGTATCTGGCACCACTGACTGTAGCTCCGCCCTAATTTCCTTAATTTTTTAATGCTGCGATAAGACTGGTCGAATAGAGCTCTACTGGTATACAGTGTATTTCTTCTAATTTTCCAAATTAACACCAAAATTATACAAAAATTTCGGTGAACAGATAAAGACTATAACTGTCTTAATTTGCTGTGATCTTAGGACACAATTCACTGTGGACCACTAAGACCACGATCAAGTTTCACAACATGTTTCAAAATGATCAGTTTCATATAACACGCTGTTACACGTACATGTATATGTAACACGTTCCAAAGTGAGTAGAACGTTTTATGTCACATACTATGCTGTTATGAAACAATTTGGCCTGAATGGAGGATAGCAAGTATACATGACGTCATTAGTTGTACAACGAGTTTGTTACATACATGTACATGTACCGCCTTTAGACCGTTTACAAGCAGCTTTAAGACACGTTAATCTGAACAAGTCTGCTCACCATGATCACTATAGTCGTCTCGTCAATAGAACGAAAAAATGGCGTCTTTCAGACCATTACATTTCAATTTGCTGTTTTCGATTAGTCCATCCAGCAATACATATCGAGCGTGGCAGCCCTTTTCCTATCACTGCTGAACCAGTACATCGATAAGCCAAATTTTACTGATTACATGTAGCTGTAACATTTTTCGTTTTGCCGAGACTATAGTAAGGTTATACAGCGTGCTTCGAACTCAACAAGTTTTACATAACATGTTATTTAACAAATTGCCATAACTTTTACATGTACAGTACATGTACATTACATTACATTTAGCTACAGTACGTTTATCTGAGGCCTACCTGCTTTCACTTCCATTTGGCTAGATGTCCCAAAGACGAGTTAGGGCCCCAGCAGTTCAGGCCCTTTGCTCATGTTCGTCCATCCATCGTGGTCCTACTTGGGGCCGAAAACGCTGAGTCTTCTTTGTCTCGAAAAAGAACGGCTGATGCAACACTGGGTCCGATTGCGCAATCAATCGACGGTGGCGCCACCTGGTGCTCGTCTCGTCAAGCTCGACAACGACACCGGGTTCAAACCCCGGCTGGGAATCAATTTTTTTTGTTGGATCTTTTTTTTCGTATTTTTCCCAGAAAAATAACTGCGGGGAAAAGCCAATACGTAACCACGCTCGATGGGAAAGAATTTTTAGCGACGAAATATTAAGAATAAGAATGCAAAATAGGCCAAATTACCATAATTTACAATATTTTTAGGCTAACCGTGCAAACATTTCATGATTTTGAATTCGCGAGTTGGTCCGGGGCTCACCCCCGAAATGGGGTCAGGGGTCATCCGGGCCGCCACTTTATTCGGCCGTTAAAAACGGTAATTAGCGCCACCTAGTTAATGGACGCCGTCGCTCAAAACGCCAGCGAAATTGGAGTTGAAAAACGAAAAAGCAAAAAGCAGAAGAAATGTTTGAAATGTCTGAAATTCCTGTCGCTGAAACCAATTTGGCCAAATGGGCTCTTAAGGGCCGAGGGGGTGGAGGGTAGGGGGTCACCCCCCAAATATGTCAGTCATCCGGGCTCCGCATTGCACGGTGGCACATCCTCGAATATCTTCCACATTCCACCTCCTCGCCCTTGTTTATGGCCTTCCCAGCCACCCCCGGGCCATGGACAACAAAAGTTTTCCCACATAAAATGACGGTGACGTCGACAGATTTCGAGGATTTCAGCCTGTCATTTATTTCGAGCAACCAATAACTGCGCAATTCCTACCGATCCAGCTCCAATCTAGCGCCAAAACCCCCAAAATCGAAAAATACTCCCCAAGATGGCGCCTTGTGGTAAACTTACGTGTTGGACAAATGTCCAATACAGCTGATACGCAACATGGCGGCGAAAAACCGAGGAGTAACCCCAAAACTTAATTAAAAACCCAATTTCAATAGTTAGGTTTACAGTAGAGGCAAGAGTCACGGAGTTCAATTTAACCCTAAATTTCGTTTTTTTGTTTTTTATACATATACACTGTAGGTCCGTCCTCTGTTATCAAATGATTCAATGATTCAATGATTCAAATGATCAAATGATTCGTCCTGGCCGGTGTGACGTCACAGCACGTTCGAATCTATAGTAGAACCAAGATGTAATGGAACTCAATGACAGCCAATCAGAGAGATGTGTCTTGTCGATTTGCACTTCCATCATTCCATGCGTCTTGAGTCTTTGAGAGTTGGCACGTGGCACGGCTAAATCAATCGCCAACACGTGATTGGACCCTATTGGTCGGCACAGTTCACCCAGTTCCATCACTTCTTGGTTTGACTATAGCGCCAAAACTCCCAAAATCGAAAATTACCCCCCAAGATGGCACCCTATCGCAAACTTACGTGTTGGACAAATGTCCAATACATCTGACACGAAACATGGCGATGAAAAACTGAAGAGTAACCCCGAAACTTAATTAAAAACCCAATTTCAATAGTTAGCTTAACAGTAGAGGCATGAGTCACGGAGTTCAATTAAGCCCAAAATTTGCGTTTTTTTGTGTTTTTTGCGTTTTTTATACAAATAGTTCCGTCCTCTGTTATAAAATGATTGTAAGGTGCTTACGAACATACCCAGGTTGCAAACTGCAGATAATTTTGTAATCAGAGCGTACCTAATCGGTACGACCCCTGCATTGTTTTGTTGTTTCGTTAAAAAACACCGCTGTTAATTAATTTCCATTTTAGTAGATTCCAAGCCCCCTGGGTGGTCGATTGTTTCGACAATGGCTTAATTAGGCTTTTTTGGCTGATCCCCCTCACCCACCCCTTAGCACACCCCTCACCCTGGGGGGTCGACCGATGCTCAGCAGTCGCGTGACCATCGTGATTGGACGACCCCCAGGGGGGTCAGCGACGATCGAAGATTCTCATCAAATAATTAACAATTAATGGACGGTGGGCGGCCGATGATGATAATAAACTTTTGCAGGTTTTTTTCAATTTGATGCCAAAAAATTTGGAGTTGGTGTATGTTTAGTTGATAATTTCAATTGTTTTTTTTAATAAATAATTGTTTTTAAACGAAACAATTCGAAATTTATAGAGCATTTATGATGTCATCACTCAGGACAGGGGCGTTCAAATATTACGTCGTGTGATGGAGGGTGGGTCTAATGATGACTTTATAACTTAGGGGCGTTCAAATATTGCCATTACACATCGTTCATAGTGAAAATGAAATGATAAGAATGAAATTTCAAAACTATTTTTGAAAATTTGCTTCAGTGTGAATAGATTCTATCACCTTTCTCAATCCCAATTTATTTGGGTTGTCTAATGATGACATTATAACTTAGGGGCGTTCAAATATTGCCATCATATATTGTTCATAGTGAAAATGAAATGATAACGATGAAATTACAACACTATTTTGAAAATGTGCTATTATGTGACTAAATTCTATCACCTTTCTCAATACCAATTTATTTGGGTTGGTCTAATGATGACTTTATAACTTGGGGGCGTTCAAATATTGCCATCACACATCGTTCATAGTGAAAATGAAATGATAACTATGAAATTTCAAAATTATTTTGAAAATGTGCTTTTTATGTGACTAAATTCTATCACCTTCTTCAATTCCAATTTATTTGGGTTGGTCTAATGATGACTTTATAACTTAGGGGCGTTCAAATATTGCCACCAAATATCGTTCATTAGTAGAAATGAAATGATAAGGATGAAATTTCAAAATTATTATAAAAATATGCCTTTTATGTGACTAAATTCTATCACCGTTCTCAATTCCAATTTATTTTTGTTGGTATAATGATGACTTTATAACTTGGGGGCGTTCAAATATTGCCATCATATATTTCATAGTGAAAATGAAATGATGAGGATGAAATTTCAAAATTATTTTTGAAAATGTGCTTTTATGTGACTAAATTCTGTCATCTTTCTCAATTCCAATTTATTTGGGTTGGTCTAATGATGACTTTATAACTTAGGGGCGTTCAAATATTGCCATCATATATTTCATAGGGAAAATGAAATAATAAGGATAAAATTTCAATACTATTTTGAAAATGTGCTTTTTATGTGACTAAATTCTATTACGTTTCTCAATCCCAATTTATTTGGGTTGGTCTAATGATGACTTTATAACTTGGGGGCGTTCAAATATTGCCATCATTTAAAATTATTTTGAAAATGTGCTTTTACGTGACTAAATTCTACCCCCTTTCTCTAATCTTGTTATCATTGTTTCTCAATTTCCTCAATTCCAATTTATTTTGGTCAGTGATTATGTTTCCACTAAGGGGGTCTCCAAACGATGTCGAATGACGAGAGGTTAAGGGGGTGTGAAAACCACCAAATGCATAATATTTGAACGGTTAAGCTGAGCTATGAGCGTTAAGTCCTAAATCTGAATTTAAACCCCTAAAACGAGCCTTAATCCCCTAAATCCTCACTTAAGGGGCGAGTATTTGCTCACCCCCTATTAGACCATTTCAAATGTGTTTTCGATTTTTTTGTCCTGACCCTCGACGGCTTAAGTGAGTGTACTTAAATCGAGTGATTTTGTTAGCAGCTCTTGAGCACACTTGAGCATACTTGAGCTAAGGGCTCTTGAGCATGAGCAGGGGGTGAGTTTGAGTCAACAGCCATCAAATCATGGCATCAAAAAGATCACAATGGACGAGAGTGTGTTTGGCAAACGATAAGAAACTACAAATAAAAGTCATGGAAAACATGCAAAATCAACACTTTTTCTTCGTGACTTATTTGTGAGTAATTTGTGAGTTTTAAGAAAATGAAATTAGTGCCATTTGAAGTCAATCTTTCTGCTCTAGTGCACTGAGTGATAGTAGTTTTGATTCGTATAGAATTGAATTGATTTAATTCGTATTGAATTGAATTGCTTCGTGTGGAATTAAGCAATAAATCGAATTGGAGAAATTTGTTAAAAAAAATCGAAAATGGTTCATTTTGGTACAGAACCTATTTTTAAGCTTATTTTCTAAACTGGATTTTTAATCAAAATTTAATCAAAAAGATGGTGGCCCGAACTAATTTTGGATTGAAAAGATAATTAATCGAAATTCGTTGAAAGAAATTAATGAAAATGGTTATAATGCACTAAGTGATAGTAGTTTTGATTCGTATTGAAGTGAATTGATTTAATTCATAAATAAATCGAATTGGAAAAATTCGTTTTAAAAAAAATCGAAAATGGTTCATTTTGGAACACGATTTATTTTAAAGCTTATTTACTAAACTGGATTTTTAATCAAAATTTAATCAAAAAGATGGTGGCCCGAACTAATATTGGATTGAAAAGATAATTAATCGAAAATCGTTGAAAGAAATTAATGAAAATGGTTATAATGCACTGAGTGATAGTAGTTTTGATTCGTATTTAATTGAATTGATTTAATTCATAAATAAATCGAATTGGAGAAATTCGTTTTTAAAAAAATCGAAAATGGTTCATTTTGGCACAGAATTTATTTTAAAGTTTATTTTCTAAACAGGATTTGTAATCAAATTTTTAATCAAAAAGATGGTGGCCCGAACTAATATTGGATTGAAAAGATAATTAACTGAAACTAGTTAAAAGAAATTAATGAAAATGGTTAATTTTGGTCGACTTTTGAGTAATTTTAATGTGAATGATGTGAATGAAATGAAAACTTAAATTTCCACCTGCAATAAATGAATATAATTTTATACTTCTAAATTATATTGAATTAAAATTATTTCTAAGTTTAATTTAATTTTAATAATGATTTAATTTAATCGTTATAATTTACAATTTTATTTCAAATTTTCGTAGAATTTGTTCGCAAAATTTCAACCTGATGTCCTGATTGTTCTACGAAAATTTTAAATAAAATAAAATTGTAAAATATAAAAGTTAAATTAAATTAAGAAATAATAAAAATAAAATTATAAATTTTATAAGTGAAATTGATGAAAGTGATAAACATGTGGTAAGCAAGTTTTTCGTTAATAATGTTGATAAAATTAGCACCTGATGAAGATGTTGTCATGGAAACTTAGTGCAGGTTAAACTGCATCTGTTCGAGACAACACCAGTCACTGGCTCCAAGTCTTTCATGAACGTGCAATCACTTTGCAATCACCTTTTCCACCGAGAGACCACCCAGGCACGACAATCAAGCTGTATGCATTTGGAAAAAAAATCATTTAATTTTTGCAGTTTTTGAAATAAAAAGAGAAATTTGGAGAAACGACGACCTAGCACTTGAAAAACAAAATGGCAACAAAATGAAAATAAATAAATAAAACGAAATCGAAATGAGAAGAAGAAGCATAAAATGAATTAAAACATTCATAGTTGAAAGCAAGCCAAGTGGTAAATTCAAGGGCTTTTATGAGGGGTGGACAACGGTTTGCGGGCCCTAAGCGAGGTCTCGCTCGAGGACCGGCTATTACTCAAGCAATCGCCGGACCTGTAGCGGCATTTAACGGAAGCCAATCGCTATACTATTATTATATCGTCGTTACCTGGGTCCATCATTGGGAAAAAATACTTTGCGATGAAACATTTTACGGGCCCTTTGCATCTGCAGCGAGACATGGCCGCATCGGTCGGGGCGGTCGGCTGAAAAACAGGATTATCACAAACTGGCAGAATAGTTTGACAGACAGTCTGCCAACATATTTCGAAAATGGTCTCCATCAGACTCGGTGACTGTGATTGGCTCGTAACCACCAGCCAGCACCCCCTACGCTCCAACTGCCAAACTAACGGTCCGTTCAGCGAGCAAACACCAATCAGTCCATCAGTTCATCAGTCAGAATTTTTCATCCATTGGGCCACAACCTCCTGAAGCCTTCGCGGAGTCCGATAGCTTCACGTGCCCGCAGGGCCTTTCGGGCCGTCGGACGACATCGGATGAGCCCTGGCCGTGGTTTTTAGTTTGGGCCCGGTGTCCTTAGTAGATGTCCTTGCCAGAAATCAGCACCTTTCAACTCGACAATCTCCTTGTTAAAGGCCCTTTGGTATACCTACCAACCCTGGCTGCATTAGCGGTCGGATTTTTTGGTTTGGACATGGTCGTCTTTCGGGTTCATGGAGACATCATCGGTGTCAAATATTGTTCCTTCAGCACAGGCCCTTTGGTATACCTACTCTGGCAGCATTCGCTGGAAAACACAGGAGCCTCCAATCAGCTTGCCCCTCCGAGGAATATCCACCACCAGCTAAGCCATAAGCCTTTCATAAGAGAGCTTTGGGCCCACAGACTTTTGGCGTCCCCCCAAAGGCAGTAGTAAGCTATGCCTCCTTTGTGTGGCCTTGATACTTGATTGGCTGGCGTTGACTGCATACCCCAAGGACAGGCATAGGCACAGCTCTCTTCCTCTTCCCCTCCCAGCAGGAGGTGTCTAGTTTGTTTTTGGTATACCAACTTTCCCCCTCTTCCTCTACCCAGCAGGCATCTCGGAGTAGTATAGAGCGCCTATACTCTTCATTTGGGCGCATTATACTACTCTCGCCGGACCTTTGCAGGGAAGCCCACCTTCATCAGGTGCACCGACTAATGGTGCGGCTGACGTTGCACACCTCGCAGTTGACCTCGCAGCACCACCGGAAGCTGCACCTGCAGTTCTCCTGCTGGACGACCATGTCCCTGAGCACGCGGCGGCCGCAGCACAGCAGTTCGCAGCCGTTGACGCCGGACGAGGTGAAATTGCACTCGCGGCCCTGGGTGCCCAGCGAGCCGGTCTTGCGGTCGAAGCGGCAGAAGTCGGGCGAGTCCTCCGAGTAGATCAGGTCCTCCTTGCCGGGCGGCTTGATGGTGGCGCCCTCGGGCATGATGGACTTGCCGTCGTTCCTGGGGATGACTTTGGCGGCCCCGTCGAAGCGTTCCTTCAGCCGGTTGCCCACCTCGCGGAACAGCGGCATCCGGCGCCAGCACACCTTGGTGGTGCACGAGCCGGACAGGCCATGGCACTTACAGGCCATGCGCATGTAGCCCCGGACGGCCTGCAGAAAAGAATGGGTTAGAACAGCGGACTGACGGTTATCCGGGGTGGAGTCATCCGGATTGCGGATCAAACAACGGGGCAAGAGCCTCGTATAGGAAAGTTAGCCCGGGTGTTAGAGGATGGGGCCAGTGCTTATCCCGAAGGACGTACCTGTCGTCCGGCCTCGTTGTTGTGCAGCATGACGATGGTCTTCACGTCGCTCTTCTTGCGGTACTTGGCGTCCATGAACTCCCTGGACTTCTTGTAGCCAAACTCCACGTTGTCCCCGCATCCTCCCCACTTCCAGCCTGCCTCCACACTCAGCGTCTCCTGGTTCCTCACGCAGGTGCACTGCAAGTGGCCCGCGGTGCACGCCTGGGTCACCGAGAACGTCACTCCGGCTGCGGTCACCGCATTCACGAAGCCCGTCTCTCGAGTATCTGCAGAAGAAAGATAAAAAGTTAGAAGACCAAGTTGTTGAACGACCAAGCTTCCTGACAACTACTGAAACATTGGGGAAGTGCTTATGTGGGAAAATGAAGACTGGCAGTGGCACCACGGTCTTCTACTCCTACCGTTCCTTCTTTCGGCTCACCGATAACCCAACCCCAGTAAGACAATTCTGGTCCTTTGATTGTGTCATGCATTCTGGAACCCCAGTTTTGAGGTGACCCATGAATTTCCCTGCCGGAGCATGTGGGAGCTTCACCGATCGCCCGCGTAAGTCCTCGCTGGACCCTCGAAGACTTCTGGAGGCCTCCTGAAGTCTTCGAGGAGAACCAGCCCGAGAGCCTTAGGGTCTTTTCCAAGTTTGCAACCATTTCTGAGGCTGCAGATGACCAATGGGTTATCTACAATGCAGCACTGCCCAGCAGGATGTGGTCTATCAGTCGCTTACCTCTCATAAGCAGTTTCCGGATGGACCTCCTGTTGGTGGAGCAGTTCCACCGCCGGGCCCTGAACTGGAACTGGCACTCCTTGGTCCCCAGCTCAGCCCCCCTGTGCACCTCCAGGATGACTTTGGGCTCCCTCTGGCACATCTCCATCTGGCGGGAGCGCAGCTTGCGAGTCTTCTTGCAGATCCTCGTCGGATCCAGAACCACGGGACTCCCTAGGGCCCTGGAACCAAAAAAAAAATCCATGAAATGGCAAACTGAAAACAAACAGGGTCAATCAACCGGGGGATGATTATCCGGAAAGGGCCGGGGCTCGGTTAAGACACAACATAACCGTGGATTAACCGGATAGTGGATTATCTGGAAAGGGTCTCGGTTAAGACACAACATAAACGTCGATTAACCGGATAGTGGATTATCCGGAAAGGGGGCCCGGTTAAGACACAACATAAACGTCGATTAACCGGATAGTGGATTATCCGGAAAGGGCCCTGGTTAAGACACGACATAAACGTCGATTAACCGGATAGTGGATTATCCGGAAAGGGTGCTGGTTTCAACACAAAATAACTGTTTCTGTCAACCGGACAGAATCAAAAATTGACAGAAATGAGGTCCGTGTTCGCCCCCAGGGTCTCCCAAATTCAAGTTGACCCCAAAGTTCATTTTGTGCTTAAAATCCGCCCCAATTCTCTGGCCTCCCCTGTATACTTCTTAATAACTCAGTTTTTTCGTTTTTTTTTTGCATTTTTTTTTTCAAAAAGGTTATTTATTATTTTTGGTTAATTCCACGCATGCGTCGGCGGCCATTTGAGGCGTTGACCCCTGGCTGACCCCGCCGCCTCCTCCGTTCGCACCTACTCCTTTGAAAGCAGTCTGTTGGTGATTGGCCTTTTAAAAATCACTTTCGCAACATCATTATTTTAGCTGACATATTCATTAAAGAAGAAAGAAAAGCCTGGATAAGAAAGGGTGACGTCACGGCGAATAAAACCCCCGAAAATGACTGACCTTGAGCGAAAAAGCGTCTCGACCTCATTAATTATTTTGGCAAAAATATAAAAAATAACAGCAACCCCCGCGTCCCAAATTGAGGGGGAGGGGGTGGCGCACCCGGGGTGCTTAACCGAAATTAATAACGTAACAATAAGAAATGAGCAGATAACATCTCGCTATGGCAGACCAAAATTTATAGAAAAAAAAAAGCAGACCAAGAGCTACCTATACCAGTGGGGTTAAATTTTTACAAAAATCACATCATTATTTATGAGTATTTTCAAAAACTACAGCTTTTTAGTTTTGTTTTTTATAACATTTACATGAAGTTTCAAGTTTTAGAACATTTTAACAATTACTTTTTTTCCACCACAAATAATGACTTCAATGTTGCAAATAAACTTACTTTGTATACAAAATAAAATAAAATATTTTGTGGTGTAATGACTTCAATGTTGCAAATAAACTTACTTTGTATACAAAATAAAATAAAATATTTTGTGGTGGAATCAAAACTGTTATAAATAGAGGTGATACTGATCGTCAATAATGATGTGATATTTTCAGTAACTACCATGTTTTTTTAATTTTGTATTTATTACTTTCAAATGTTACAACATCATAACAACATAATGTTTTCACAGTTTTATTTCCGCCACGAATAAGGACTTAATGTTGCAAATAAGCTTGCAATTATTTTGTGGTGGAAATAAAACTGTTAAAATGTTGTAACATTGGAAAGTAATAAATACAAAATTAAAAAACATGGTAGTTACTCAAAATATCACATCATTATTTATGAGTATCACAACTATATTTATAACAGTTTTGAAGCCACCACAAAATAATTGTAAGCTTATTTGCAACATTATTTTGTGGTGGAAATAAAACTGCTAAAATGTTATAACATTTAAAAGTTAATGTAAGTTATAAACCCAAAATTAAAAAAGCTGTAATTTTTGAAAATATCCGATCATTATGCGTGAGTTTCATTGCTATTTGTCACATTAGCCCACTTTTTACCAAATACTTTACTGTCGCAAATAAACTTATTATTACTTTGTGGTTGAAATAAAATTGACAGTAATAATTTCACAAATAATAATGATAATTACAAATGGTGATCTTGTATGTTCAAAAATAACCAACTTATAATTAAACTTATAATTTTCTTATATTAACCTTTGAATTTATAACTTGAACAATGACTTTATTTCCACAACAAATTTTAACTTACTGCGAGAATGAGCTTATTATTTTGTGGTGGAAGTAAAAGTAATTGTTAGAAATAATAAATGCTTCAAATAATAATGATAGAAATAATGATGTCAGATATTTGAAAAATAAATAACACCGTTGTTCTCCCATTTTCCACTTACTCGGTGCTCAACCAAAGCCATTTCCACTTAACCGGTTTTTTCCACTTATCCGGTTTTTTCCCTTTCCAGGCACTTCTCGGGTCGTGAAATTTAGTCTACAAGTCAAATAATTTCGTTTTGCATTTGGTCTGCACTTCCTCGTGATTTTTTCACGTTTTTCTGTAATTTTTTCACTTAAATTATGAGAAATGTGACCGTCTCGATAACCGTTCTCTCACGGGCCAATCCCCCAATTAAGCCCCGTTTCCTGGTCAATAAATCCTGCAGACAACTAATTCGTATTTTACAACGAACAACTCTTTTCCAGCAATTTTTTTAAATTTTGTGCAATTTTTTGAATTTTTTTTTGGAGAAAAAAACACTTTGCCAAATTTCCCCAGCTAATTAAGGGGCTGCACCTGCTATATCGTGCTAATTAGGCTAATTCTTCACTAAGGGGTGGGGTGGGTGCCCCCCTCCCCCCCATCTTGGGTATCTCCAGCCACCCCTGTAATGTTATGCACGTGGGAACGTCACGGTTGATTGAAAAGTTGAAGTTTAAAAAACACAAAAATAAAATCAAAAAATTTTCTGATGTTTTTCAAAACATTTCCAGCTCGGTGTTTATCGATGGGGTGTGTGGTTATCGTCACTCCAGTCACACCCCTTGACGGATATTCCTAGGAAGTACACGTGCAAAAATCCCCTTAGCTTCCTGTTCAGTTTGGCCAAATTCAATTCACAGAATACAGGGTGTCTGCAAATCATGCCGCTATTTCAATAAATCGCTGCGGTTTTCGTATTTACCACATCACTCGGATAAATGCACAAATGCACTGCAAAACTCTTCTAGTTCATTCAGACATCATCACATTTGCGATAGGCGCCCCCTGGTTGGTACTGCATTGAATTGAATCGAATCTGATTTTTCCCTGGCAAAGTGTGGAGATTTCGGGAATTTTTTTCTAGCGAACTAACAGAGATATAGCGATCGAGTTTGGTGCGATCAAACCAGCATATCCCCAAGTTTTATTGTGAATTTTCCAGCGTTGAAATGTTTCCGTCTCCCGCCGCCAGGGGGTGCGGAGTCGCGAAACAGCACCTTCAGCTCCGCGCCCTCTAGCGGCAGAATTCGCGAACATTTCGACGCCGCAAAATTTCGAACAAAACTTCGACAGATGGTGGTTTGATATCAGCAAACTCCATCCTCGAATCTCAAATAGTTAGGGCGCAAAAAAATCGCGAATTCGCCAAAGCATTTGCAGACACCCTGTAGATGACACCCCTTCAACTCCCACCCCATCAATGGTCGCTGTAGACAGGTTTCGGAGTAACGGGTGAAGGTATCATCATTGGGAGATATCAGTCGATTGGGCCTGTGGGTTACGGGGTGAGGTGTGAAAATGGGGAGTTATGGGTGGTGGTGGTGGTGGTGATGGTGAGTGGGAGAGGGTGAGGGTGAGATGGGAGAAACAGAGCAAGATTTTGGGGGTGGGTGGGGTGAGAGGTGTCAGTTTACGAGGGTGAGATTGTGAGATGGGAGAGATAAGGTGCCAAGGGGTGATGGTGAGTGGGTGTAGGTGTCAGGCAGAGATGATGAGTGGAGGAAAAGGGGTGGGAGAGGCATCTCCGAGGAGGATTGGGAACCACCTCCTAAGGGGTGGGGGTGTTTGGGGGGCTGGGATTGAGAAACCAAAAAGGGTGGGTGGTGAAGAGGCACGAAAGGTGGTGAGGGGGTTTGGGTAAGCTAACCACCTTTGCTCCTTTTAGAAAGATAAGTGTAAATGAAGAAGATAAGGGGTAAGTTAACACCTCCTGAAGCGGAGGAAAATTTACTCCCCTAAATAAGTTTTTCTTTTAAAAGCCCATTTGCTCAGGGAACAAACAAGGGTCCCTTTTAATCACAGGGGACAACAGGTCCCTTTGCTCGCCATCGTCCACCCCCCCTCCCCTGAGTACACATCTATGGGTAAGGGGGGCTTCTCAGGCACCACTCAAGGGCAGTCGGTGCAGGAATGAGTTTTGAAAGCTGAAATGTTAGACGAGGTTTTCTAACAAATGTTTTCAAATAAGTTTCAAAACTTGATTGTTTGCTCACAAATTAGCAGCGATATCGACCCACCCCCCAAAGGAGGTGGTGACCCATGGGTAAACTGAGTTTACCCAATGGTAAAACGACTAGCACATGTTCCCCGGGTGGAAAAAGTTAATAGGGCCATGTATGGAATCATATCAGCAATTGGAAATGTATGGCCAGGTATGGAATCATATATGGCTATATCAGAAATTGGACATGTATGGCCATGTATGTAATCATATATGTCTGGGACATGTATAGCTATATCAGAAATTGGACATGTAAGGCCATATATGGCCATATAGGTCCCTACATACTTTTACATGGCCATATATAACCCTACATAGTCATATATGGCCATATATGCACGTACACGCCCATGTAAGTCCACTGATTGAAGTTGTTGCTAAACTGACCTACGAGGGAATAAACTTATTTTCAAGGGCATTTTTTAAGTCAATGGACATGATTTTAATTACGGAGCATTATTAACGGGAGGACACCATTGCGTTCCTCCAAATCTATATGAAATAAATATGTAAAATATAAAACATTAAATAATGAAGCTGCAATAAATTTATTACATTTTACTGAGATGCGCATCTTGATATTTTACCATAATATGACATTCTTACTATACTTCCATTCATCAAAATGTTATGATTAGCGAAATACATCTGTATTAAACAGTATCAATGGACATTTTCAATCTCTTCAAAATATGTATCAATTTTTTGATACAATTCTTTTCATGACCCTATATGACTCAAAAATGGTCTTATATGGCATTCCAGACCCCATATATGGTCTTATACATGGCCATACATACACTTATATGGCTTTCCAAACCTCATATATGGTCTTATATGTGGCCTTACATGGGCATATATGGCATTCAAGACCCCAAATATGGCCATATACATGGCACATACATGGCACTTACATAGGCATATATGACATATATAATCCCATACATGGCCCTATTACATTTTTCCACTGGGCGAGTCCATTGAAGTGAGGGCGGTCTCCAATAATAGCCGGGTCACATGTGGAGGTTGTTATCGCCTGCTCATCTCCTGCCTTACCACCAGGGGCTGCTGTCGTCGTTATCGAAACATGCCCCTTAACTGTAAATTAAGCCATTCGTGCACGACCGCCGCCAGGGGGCCCCTTTTATTGCCTTAATCCGATGGCGCGCCATAGGGGGCGTTGTTGGAGCAAAAAAGGCAAAGAGGTTGTGGCGATAAGGCTGAGGGGGGTAAGGGGGTTAAGGGGAGTTAGGGGAGGGGAAAACGAGCCAATGCCCAGAATGTGATCGATTTGATCTCTGGAGTCGTAAAACGAAAATCAACTCAGATCGGAAGTTTATTGGTAAGGGGGAGTAAGGGGGTCGTAAAACCTGCATCGAACTCGATGGAGTTTACGATGCACGCCCAATTAAACAGCCCATTTTTTATGGGGCACCCTTAAAGTAACGGCGGGAGACTCAGGTGTGTGGTAAGGGGGAGTGTGAAACCTTCCAGGAAGGAAAAAGGAGTAGAAAAGAGCCAGGGAGTAAGTTACTCCAGATATTATCAGTTACCCATAAAGATAAAAGCACATAACATAACAAGTGATATCTCTTAATTAGGCTGCCACTGCTCAGGGGCAATCACTGCCAGCCTAAGAGCCGTGAGGGGAAACTCACCCTCGTGGCGTCTATGGCAGTGAGGGGCAGCACGGGACGTGTTCAATTCAATTCAATTCAACTCAGTACCCTACTAGCAGCAGGTGGTATGCCATGTGGTAAGGGGGTGTAATCCATCAGCTGGAGGGAATCCCTTTAAAAGTTGTTTCGAGCATTAAGTACCTAGGGATCATCATCGCTGACGATATGCGCCGGAGTACTCACATTGACAAAATTACCGGTACGGCAAATCA
>JAQFYZ010000760.1:0-33592 GCA_034695085.1 Cylindroiulus punctatus
GACTTTTTATTTTGCTTTATGAGCGATAGATGGCAGCACTTGCCGTCTGAATGGGAATATAAGAGATCTAGAATTTGGAACAATTCTAAAAACGAAACGTCTGTTAATTTTATATACACTGTACATTAGTCCAGAAACTTACTATCAATATAAACTTCGAACTAAAACATTTAAGTTTCATTTGAAATTATCTTATCTGTCCAAAATTAGGTAAATTCAATTGCAAAAAATCACTTTCAATGGGCCTTAAGTTTTTACTTCATGAATTTGGTAGAAGAAGTGAGTTCATTTGAACAACATAAAATTTTAGAATTCTTCCCAAAACATTGGTCCGACATACAGTGTACATGTACATGTACACGTTTAACAAGTTCACACAAGCTTCAGGAGGTGTAATACTGTGGATATGGTTGGCAATAGAGGAACTGTCCTCATAGAAATAATAATTACTGCCCATAAAAGACACCTTCAAGAAAGATCCCTGCTTTAATTAGACATGAAGCCACAGAAGCCTCGAGGATTTATTGTATATAGTTTCGACGAGAGCATAAAACTGACAGGGTATACGGAGAATAAAAGACAGATTAAAGAATCATGGGTGCTAACAGCTCAGTGTGACAACAGGTTCCATTGTTCCTAAGTGTAATTGCGAGTACTTTGTAAGGAATTAGATAAATTACAGCATTTTGTGGGAGAGAGATGACATCCAAGCAAGAAGATGCAATGAGAAAAAGCTAAAAAGCAATGCGTAGAAAAAGAAAGGGAAAAAGAAAAAAAACACGAAAGACGTGGAAGAAAACAAAAATGGTTCCGTTGTGATAAGGATATCCTGTTATTGCCTTCTTTAATATTTCCGCTGCACTTTTCGTAATACTGTATACAAAAAGGCGCTATTTAGGCATTTACTGCGTACTAAGTCTCGAATCCCATGTTTGAGATCCCAGTAGACACAGTCAATGCCATCTTGTGGATAACCTGGGAAACCTGATCCAGCGAACTCGACATAGAGGGACGCTATCGATTATCTGCAAACATGAGTATGGTCTCTTGGCTTCTATTCATATCGCAGTAGCCTGCGACTAGAAATTGCTGGGTTCAGATATTAATTGATAACAAAATAATGAGGCCAGCCCATAAGCAATTACGAGCCAGTACATGTAGTTTTTGAAGTATGTTAGGCAAACGTTAGCCCACCGTCACATGTACCACCTCTTTCTACTCATGTAAACCCATCACTAATTTCTCCTCAGAGAATTATGGCATTTAACCTAGAACATGTAACAATGATGTCATAATTACTTATGGAAGTGCCCTAACTGTATATGTATAGGTCGTACTTTTCATAGTACTAATCGAATTATGGTATCCTGACCTAACCTATCCTAATCTAAAATAACCTAAAAATGTAATTTATTACATTTAGCAGCTCCTTAATTAACAGCCAGGCAATCAAGTACTGTCAGTCTGCGAGTCGTTACCAGCTCCTTATTTCATAAAAAATGAAGAATGTGAGGAGTTTGTTTTCATGTCATGTGACAATGGAATGACTAACTCTTAGGAGCCCGAACTTCAAATTATAAAAAGACCAAACAAATATACTATGAAAACAGTGCAAACTAGAATTTTTGCACCGATTATTTTGTATATGAACTTTTGGAAGGCAATTCATCAATATTTTTTATCATCTAGCTAGCTTTTCTGTACTTAATGGCCAGTATCCAATATGAATTAATTCTGAGTTTTCTGAGTAATTCTGAGTATCCAATATGAATTAATTCTGAGTTTTTTAAACAATGATCTAGGATCCTTTGAGTTGAAATGTTGAGCAGGATTTGTGGTAACATTATACAACGAAGAATCATTTCGTGAGATTTAAACATTTTCTAAAAAAAAGGAAATTCCAATTATGGGATACTGCTATAAGGGTCTACAAAGGGCGAAAGTGCAGTGTGCATTTAAAACTACAAAACCCATTGATACAAGTAGCGAGCAAGCTAGGAGCTAAACAATAAAACCATTGTAGGCGCAGCGTCCAAAATATTTGGGCTGTTCTTCTACTTGTATAACAACCGCGGTTCGGCATATTTTCAATACCCATTTTCTGTGCACTATAATAGAGATCCCAAAAAGATATTCCGCCATACCACGGTGCAGCCGCAAAATCGTAAACTGAACGGAAGCGATTCAACTCTCAAAGTACCCTCCGAATTCATGTATTAGTCATCTAAAATCGCCATTAATGCAATCACCCTGGGTAACCTTTTTCCGCATCAGAAATAATCAGTATTCGATTACGCTCATAATGCCGAGTGACCACCCTTGGGCTGACGTTGCTATATTATATTTGAAAAGGCATATTTGAACAGATAAAAAGCACCAGTTACACGGCATAATGCAATGGGAATAGGCCGTAATGTTTCCTCCGCCATAAACATGGATGTATATTCAATTTGTCGACCCTTTGCGCGCAGTTGTTACGTGGTCATCGTTTCTCCCCACCCCTCCTGCAAGCGCATTGTAGAAGAGAAAATTGAACAAAATTCCTGAAGCAATGTACCTTGTTTGTAGACTAATTGAAATTGAGTCGATGGCAAACATGCGCTCCAGCACAGCGTGCCTACAGGAGACAAGTCCACAGAATAGTGCGTGCATTTTGCCTCCATATTTTACCTATACTTATCGACTACATCCACCCAGACACGGGTCACTTATGTTATGCATCCCCAGCTTAAACAAGCATTTCTCATTGTGCTTTTGGCAAATCGTGCGAAAGTATCCATGTCTGACAGACAACCGGTACCATGTTCTAGGGTGAAGAAAGCCCTGCCGTTCCAGTCGAAATTTACAGAGTTGATCAAAACACGAAAAACAAACAAGTAAATGCACCACTGGAAGGGAAATATGTAAGAGGTCCAAATACGGCATCACTTCGCCGTATGAGCGTTTCCCATGAGTAGCTGTACAAAAATATTAATGGCAACCCTCCAGCTGGTCAATAATCAAAATTGGACGCCTGGCGGCTAAACTTCTCTTCAGGAAAGTCTACAGCGAACGGCATTCATTTCGTGGAAAGCCAGCAATGTAAACATCGTGGTTCTCCCAGCGACAAACTTTGAATATAGCATATGTTATCCCGCGGAAGAGTAAACTACTTACAAATGTACCCATATCTGCAAAGTTGTTAGGCACGAGAAGTGTAATGTTGACAAGTGCAGTAACTTATCAGCAATATCCCAAAACTGATTTTTAATCTTTCTTAATTCAGCTCAAGGTGTCTATATTTTAGGAAGAGCACACTACCCTGTATGTGAAACATGATATCGCACAGCAAATGTCTCAATAATGGAGGTCATGAATTATGGATTCAATGACTACAGACAATTTTCAGTTAATTTTAGAATAGGACACCATTCAAGTCAAAATCGTCATTTTCAGACTTCCCCTCCTAACAAAATTTTCTATTTGAACTAATGATGGTTTGACGAATTTTGGATGGTATCATCACTTTGGAGGTATTCAGATTTTATCATAACATCCCACCAATCTGCCATTGCCTTGAATTTAATTCCAAACGGCAACTTCATATGGCAGATATACATACCAAGATGGCATTAAAATCAAATTGGTAGATAAATATAACAATTAACATATTCTGATACGTGAGATGACCAGCAAAACAACTACATCAATCGTCCGTATTTGTTTTGTTTGATCGTAAATTTCCTATATGTTGCACTTATTTAACGCCCACTTAGCTTTCAGACCCTAATATAGCGTTCAATTAAACAACAAAATTATCGGGTCCATTACAAAGTTCACGTCCAGGTCATAGGAAACAACCACGTATACACACATTTAAGTCCCCCCACCGTTTCTGTACATCAGTACAATCGATAATGATTAGGGTGAATCAATAACGCCGCAATTGCTCGAGTGGTACGTCTGTTGGTTATCTCCGAATGAAAATCATTAGCATCATATGTGATCTCCATTATATTGCTCACCAACATACATTGGCCGCACACATTCCTTGCATTTGCAAACAACTGTTACCATACATATGTAATTCTTGCAACTAGATTCGTGAATGTGATTAAGGATGCAATTCGTAGTCTGGAAAAGTAGAATTGGGAGCAGCAATATTGCATCTACACTGAAATTAACGAATGCACGTTACTACATTTACAACCCTTCTGGCGATATATGCACCTCAAACTATTTTTCCCTTCAATTTGAGGACTATTTCCAATAACTGACTTCTGAGGAATTACGTGTTTACGCTCTCCAACTTTTGAGCGTTGATCCAGCGTGTAAAGGCTGGAAGATTTTTTGCACATTTCACTGTTAATCAAAACCCGAAATCGAGTAATCATCCATGCCAACGAAATGGAAAATGCGCACATCGATGCACATTGGGTAACAACAATTCAACGGCAATTAGCTTAGTTAGATGTGAACTCATGGCGAATAAAGAGGAAGGGAGAGGAAGCTTAAGAGAAAATAGGATGCCATGCATTGTAGGATAATGCATATACGGATATGGCCCAGTGTGGTAAACTCTGAAAAGCTCAAGTGGTGAAAAGGGCAAAAACATGGGTGCAACCAAACCCGAAAAATAATGAAAATAATGATCGATCACGTATAGGGACAACATATGGAAATGCGCAATGTCAAGTCTTCTCCAATTTCGCAATCACCCAGTCAAAAATAAAAACCATTAAGTTAAATGCGTTTCCATTATTGTGCCTCTGACAGAACGATGCTATTTGTAAACAAAAGATTAACATTGGCCATTTACTCGAATCGAGGTGTGGGAAAACTAATTACAGAGCGATAGAATGTGGTTGCGTAGATTCATTCAACTTCAGTTTCGGTAATTTAAACAGTTCGGATACCTTGTTTATGAAATTGAAAAAAATATACAATACGAAAAATAAATGGCCATAAGACGGCTGCTTGGAGAGAGGATGACGCCCTAAAAACATGTAGGAGTATGATATATGGTTCCATCATTGCTGGTTATGTGGTATTTTGGTACATGGTACCATCATATACCAATTTGCCGATTTCTAGAATCCCATACTGACCTCATGGGAATTTGACCCCATGGGAACCCAGCAACAAATTGGTATATCACGGTACCATGTTCATTGTGCCAAAACTCTACATAATCAGCAATGGTCAACCATCATCATATGGTGAACAGACTCCTACAATTTAGCAAATAGTCCATTCCACCAACTCGGAATTGCATTAGCAACACAATAAGTAATGTCTATATGGGCTGCAGGCCGGCCGTTGTGTATATTGGACCAAATACTCGATTTTCAAAACAAGAAATCATACTAACTCAAAGACAAGTCTTCCCAAAAAGAAAAATGTTTGGGCGAAAGGGGCGAAAACAAAGGAATGTAATGCAATCAAAAAAATTGCATTAGCAGATAAGAACTGTCAATATACCATCATATCTATGAAAGCAGCTTTTTTGCTTTCCTGAAATATTGCTTGAATAGATTAAAGACCTCAGCATAAAATTATTTAAAACAGGCATTATATGAAGGCAGGCAATAAGGCGGAAAAAAACTCAAGTGAAAGCATCTATACTACTTATAACGCTCTTTCAAGTGGATTTATCCACCACCCTCTCATTTTGATATTTCCAATATCCAAGGAAGTCGAAATGGCGTTCACTTGTGACCACATGAACTGTTGTTGATCACAAAAGCGGCTTTACGTCAATAAGTTTCAAATGTAAAGTTGGTTCACGCTTCTCCTTGCCATTAAGAAGCCATTGTTGTCCAATTAGCAAGACTTGTTGCACAGCAAAGGGGAAAATCAGCAGTAAACGTGGCTTTCATTTTTTTCCCTTATAGTCATTTAAAAATTTCTTCTTCTGGTGTTGAACAGGTCTTATTCCTAGGGGTGTGCACGATTTGCTATCGTTTCAGTTTTTATAACTTCAGCTTATATTATACATCAAGAGTTAAATCTTGAAGGCCAGATCGAGATCAATTGGTCACACCAGGAAACACGTTACCTTTCTTTGATTTACTTTTAGAAGAGGAAACGCTATTTCCAGTCAATGTTTTTGCTGCATCATTTTCGACTAATATTGAAAACAAACACTGAAGACGAATACCATGCATGATAAGTGTTTTTCCCTTCAATAGAGATGTAACCCAAGAAACGATCACGTTTTGATTATCAAAATATTGTAACAACGCCCTGATGTGCAGTAGTGTAGTTGAATATATAAAGTTCTTTAAGACAATTTCTAAAATCTTTTTTTGAAGATACAACGTACAAGCTGTTCAACATTGTCATGATAATAAGCTGCTCAACGCAGCTGACAAGGTTTATATTTTTCATTAACTTGATTGTCGGAATATTTTACCTTAAATTTTCCCTGGTTCAACAAGTACTAAATCAACATCCAATTCACTTGTATTATCATTAAATCAATCTATAAAATGTGTAATGCAAAAATGAGTTTTGCCCTCTTATTTCTCCAGTTCCCCAAAAAATGAAATGTTTCCCTGACTTCTTCTGGACTTATAACTAATGCTCATGTATAACAGGAGATGAGGCAAATATCTTAGCAAAGATACATTAAATTTATGTGTTTTTCTTAATTGACGATTTCAACTAATTTCTTTGACAGAACCTCTTGTCACCTCTTGATTTCTGTGTTCATCAAAAGCTAAGCTTAGCTATGTCCTTGATTTTTTCAATTTCCAAGACAAATCCAGGTTTCTCAGCCAACTCATTGCCTTTTTAATTCAAATTCATTGATAATTCCCAGATCCCCTCCTCAAAATTTATTTTCCAGACATTTCCTGGATTTCCATGTTTTCAAGGTAGTGTGGTCACCCTGCGCTCAGCAACAAACGTACAGTGTCTATATTCAAAGTTCCTCTGTAACCATGGGCAATGCGGCACTCCATTCACAGTAGCATATTATCTGCTTACTGTAATTAAGTCACGAATCACCATCGTGGATACTAATCTCCCAGTTGGGCCACCGACCAATAAAAGCAACGTTTAACAAAAATGCCACCGCATCTCTAAAGGTTCAAGTTTATTTGGATTACCTTAAGGATATTTATTCTCAATTTTCATATTCGTCCGTGGCTTAACTATCGAAACGAAAAGTATTTCCTTTGTTATTGCTCGGTGCATTTTAAATGCTTACATGGAGTAGAGGTCAATACCTGCCTGAAACGTTTCAAGAAGTTTGGAGTGCAAGTATAAGTGGCATTTTCTTCCCTATTAGTGGCGGCCATATACAACACGAGCATGCACATAGCGCATTCAGCACATCGCCCCATTCTGGAAGAACAAGATTTTAAAAATCTGCTCCAGTCCCCATGCACTCCCCCATATCTGCATACCTGCTGAAAATTCTACATCATTAATGGTTGAATGCCCTCTTCACATTACAAGACATGTTGCGACCCTCCCTCACTTATGGCGACTTCGGATTTAAAAGCTCGCTTGTGTATCAACTGCTAATCCATTGCTGTTCACACATGGGCATGCCATACAACACAACTGTCTGGCCCTGCCTGCATATGTAATGAGGGGTAGAAAAAAAAACAAAAGAAGCCGCATGGAGCATGGCCATTTACAATGCTTTTAGTGAGGCACTGCCATTTCCAACGTCCGTCACTCGCAATCCTGTCTCCCAAACTTCCCTTTTAAACCTCCCCACTACAGCATTCTAATGAGATTTGCCATTGAATTACATCCACTCAAACGTTACGGCATCTTAAGACAAGCACGTATTGGTGGTGCTTGATAAATCAGAATTAAGAGCTCGGCGTGGTGCGAGCTTGGCAACTGAAGCACAATGCATGGCCTCGCATACAGTAGGAATGTCAGGATTAAATAGCAGGTTCCCCTGAAATCATTTATTATGAATTTAAATGCACTTCAAACTCGTATCGAGCTAAACTGATCGCAACACTCTGCATAAACAGGGCCTCGTTTGTCTGTGCGACAGCACCGACACATGGTAACGTTTGGTAACATGGAGCGCACGAGATATTCAAAAAACATGGTATGGAAGATATACGAGCATTTTTATTTCTGGTCCTAATCCCACCGAGTATTACATCCGAAGAAAGATAAGGAGAGAAATATGTGGCAACGGTAAGCCGGGATAGTTTAATTTCGCACAGAGAGGGTTCAAGCAAAGTATCTGCAATGGCTTAAGGTCTTCGAGGGATTATCATATAGAAGTGAACAGAATCAGAAAGGAGAAACTAGTGCAGGTTGAACAGAATGAGAGGATCGAAACTGTCTAACGATGTCAAAATCAAGAATGAAACATGAAAGCAAAATAATTTCTGATCTGAACCATTTAGCGCAAACAAGATTCAAGGATCACACCTTGTGCATGCCTCAAAATAAAGATTTCAATTTTTCTTAACAAGAGCATTAATGCCACCTGAGGCCACTGCGCTCATATTCACGTCCAAAACACTTTATACTAAACCCACTATCACACAATTTTGAAGATTGAATTTAGTAAAAGCGACTTCAAAATGTTTTATGGTGACCACTCAAAACACACACTAGTGCATAGAAGAGTTCATACATGTAACATTACATGTAAGTGTTGTGGGTCCTACAGTTTTGAAAATGCTATAGGTTAGTTATATTACACTCAATTTTAATTAGATGGTTTTATCACTTTTGTTTCATAAATGCAGAGTTTGTGTTAAATTGCACGTTACAAAATATTAAAAGAATAATGAGATCGTCTAATGGATATTTTTACAAGTACCATACACTGTGCAGTGTAAGCTAGTGTTCAATTCAATTCAATACATCCACAGTCAGCACCTGAGATGAATTCAGGAGTACAGATTAGTTTAGCAAAGCTAAGATAATATCTGCTTTCATCTGCAATTAGATAAGCTCTTATTGGCAGATAATTTGCACCAGATTAATTGTTGCCCAAACTGGCATTGAACAATCAATAGAACCATTACTTCCAAAATAATGCTTTTGCTCAAGCAGACCTACTCAAGCATTTCGAATGCAACTTTTGTATCACTAAAGACCCACAAGAGCAAACTTCGCTCTTTTAACCTGTCATGAACCATTTCACGTAATGCATTCATTATCACACGAAGGACACGGGGCAATTATTATTAAAAGGTGCAGACTGAACCTCAAGAATCCAGCTAAGAATGGTGCAAAAAAACATCTAGCACAATGGACAAAACTTGGCCATAAAGTGCGTTGTTTCAAAAGAGCTCTTGAAGGGATGTAGGTAACACCTTCCACACGGGGTTAACAAGGCACCCCCTTCTTTGATTCCCTTCTCTCGTATGCAATGATTGTTCCTAGAGCCTAAGTATAGTCTACATCATCGACCTATTGGATTGGCTTTCTTAAAACGAGGCGCACATGTTCAACGAAAGATCACCCGTTTAGCATATCAGAGTGCGCCAGGCCTCCTTATTTAAATGAGGGTCGAGGCCAAAGCGTGAATGGAAAACACTACAGGGTTCTGCTTGCATTCTCCACCCTCAAGATGGGGAAAAAAATAGTAGCACTATGCACACACGATGTGGCGACCAATGTAAAACTCGAGCTTTTCACCTCATCAGCGCTGTTTTGCCTGTGCACACACGAAAAAAATGCATGCACTCTGTTTGCTCATGACCCTACAAGTTTATGATGACCCGCTACAACACAAACTGACAAAAATGCCATAACAAAAAGGATAAGTTTTTCCATTCGCTGGAAAAATCAATGCAAAATAGCGAAGTCAATTGCCTCGAAGTAGGAAATATGGCCCCCCTCGCCACTTTAGTGCCGTTTCCTTTGCATAGAAATTCTTACAAATGAGTCGATATATTCCAAATTCAAATGGCAAGCCACTATCTGTCGATGTCAAGATGGTCAGCGTTCTTTGGCCTTTCCTCTCAGTGTTGCACCCCATGCAACATCCATGCCAAACTCACCGAACTCTTCCAACAGTTGCCAAACTACTTTACGATGCATCTGATTATTATGGGGGGAAATACTGTATATTGAAACGGGCTAAAAAAGGCCTTCAAATTGAAACGCCTAGGTCATTATTTTGTAAATAGCGCTATTTTTAAGAGCTGACACGAATACATGAATAGGAATTGAGCAAACACAGACAGCATTAAAATTTTAAATGTTTTTATGTGGAATGATGTGGCACATATTCGTCATGTGAACGAAGGCAGCTGAATATTTGCTGCAGTTCGGAATGCAATGCAAACTTCAAAAAAAGTTATACATTTGGGTTTCTCTAAAGCAATGCTTGCTGCTCTTCACATAAGCACTGGTAAATAAATTGAGTAAAGAGATGATCACATGCACCGGAGAACGTTTGCTACACATATACAGTATACGTATATATGTACATGTATATACAGTAAATGTGTCACCAGCTACAATCATAACTAGGAAAAGTCATAAGTCATATTTTTGAGGTAAGAAGTTTTCCTAAGTGCAAATAAAGCAAGTAACAGACATGACAACGTGTTATGTGGTGTAACTATCGAAATGTGCTGCCAATAAGCCCTGTACATGTACTTCAGTTGCATATTGAATTTTATTTGGAACATGGGGACAACCTACAAAACCTTTTCTGATCAATCATTAAAATAAAATCAGTATTTAAGACTAAAGAAAGCAGGACTAAAGAAAAGTGTTATAGTCATAGGCTCAAATTGTTAACAATGTCCAATTTAACGGTCAAACTGCCAACTCCCTTGAAGTTAAATTATTCAATCCATTCAATACTAGACCTTCTAAAATTTTGCTCAATCATCATAACGCCCAATCATTTTTTAATGTTCTAGTTGATCTACTTTTTGAACCCTGTTTCATTATATATAGGGACGAGTTATCCGAAGTGGGACCTTTTCAGCAACAGGAATTCATCTCATGGGTTGTCACAGTTCAATTGTCCTCTGCCAACTCTTTCAAATTTTAAAATATCAAAAAGAATGTGCAAAAAATACAGATGTGAGCGTTAAGCTGGACTCTGGAGGCATTATTATCTCTGGAAGCTTCAGTTTTATTTAAATAAACGTTCCAAGAGCTCACTGATAACACCGGTAAAAACAGTGCTTTTGTTATTTCTTTTTAAGCCAATGTCAGACTCCCTGCCTTCTGCCCAAGTTTTCTTTCCTACTTCATGCAATTCTTTTTTAATGTATTTTGCGCTAACATGGTAATTAGCTTATGTATAGCAACCACAATGAATCAAAAAGCTATGGCTGCACCAGGTCAAAACAACGGGACAAATACTTCAAAACATAAGGCGAGTATCTACTGAAGCAGCTTACATCGCTTCAGCAAAGAAGCCAACAAATTACTACTGCAGTACAGTTACTTCATGAACACATGTATATACATGTAGCTATAACGATAGATACATGTAACATACAAATCAATTGACACGACCAGGGACCAGAATAAGTATCCATTTGAGATGTGATGTGAGACAAATATGAAACTATATAACTGCACTACCACCCATATGAATTATGTATATCAATTGAATGATTTCTAAAATATTCCATTGATAACATGGTCATTATTAATTCTCATTCTATATTGCATCACGCTGCAGTTTGTAAATTCAATTAATACATCACAAGAATATTATGAATTTTGACAAATAATAACGACCCATAAGATCAATAAAAACGGGTATCTGCTTACCTTCTGCAGCCAATTAATTGCAACCTTAGAAATTCCTTGATATTCTAAGTTATGTACGGAATCTGTTAGTGCAACAGCAAACACACGCCTCATCATGGATTCCTGGTGATATTTGGCCTATCAACAATCAAGAAAATTAATTACTTGTCGTGTAACAACCATGTGTACAATACATGTACACATAACCTACATGTAAAGTCAAAAATCAAAGGAAAAACTACATAACTGAAGAATTTACAAAAGATGGACATCAAAACTATGTTAACAATACAGGTACACCAAAACACTTATCAAGCATAGTGTAGAAAGAATATGTCGTGCATGAAATTACATGCCAGATCATCTGGAACCCAACCCCAAATAGAAGGAGATAATTTGATAGCCATCAATTAGCTCAAACATACAATATAAAATTGTCTTAATAATTTAAAAGCACATTGTACAAAAATTCACACTAAATCTGAATTTATTGGCAGACTCAGCCATACTGAGGCCATTGTTCCAAAAAAATATGCTGTAGAATTTTCAAAACGATATAGCAAAATGTTCTATCTGATACATACCAGTTCTACAGTGCAATATCCTCCGAAGCTATGTGAAACAATAGCAATGTGTCGAGCCTTTGCCTTATCAACAAAGTTTTCCCAGACATATTTCACGTGCTCTTCTGGGCTTTCACTGCCCTAAATTAGAGAAAATACCAATATTTTAAATCGTGCACACTAAAATTATGCTTCAAATGACAACAAAAATACATACCCTAATTTTTTCAGATTTCATGTCCTTTGACTCAACACTGTTATCATTGGTATTTAATACCATCACACCATATCCTTCTTTAAGAGCTTCTCTGACATATGGTAACTGAGTGCCACTATCCAAACAATCGTTTATTATAAGTCTGAAAAGAAAACATTAATTAGAAAACAAGTGTTAAATAAAAATGCAGCTTCTTTTAAACGATTTAAACATTTACGGTGGTCAAGACAGACTGATAGTTACTGCTAACCTTCTTGCCCATTGGCCTGCTCTAACAACACCACTACCATGAATAAGTATCATTAGTTTGTCTGGATTGGAAAGTGCATCTTTGCTAAGAAAAATATAAGTCTGTGGCTCCACATTCTTTCTGTCAATCTGGAATTTAAAATTGAAACACATAATTCAATGGTCAAGCTCATGATTAGTTCAAAATGGGTGGATTTGAATAGCAATTTTAGCTTACTGGGATGAAGGCCTTATGCAATCCTTCTTGTTCCAACAAGTGATAAACATATTTAGTTATGACCTAAAATTGATAACAAGATTAACATACTTATTAAAATGAGTATAATTATTCTTGCTGAATAGAACAGATAACAAAAAATTGTTGTTGTATATCATCGGAGCAACAGTTAATCGAAAAATATGAGGTTAAATGCAGGGCAACGATACATGTACTATTTATTGATTGTGGTGAACGTTTTCTATCATCACACCAATGTATTATTGTGTGAAAGAATTATTTAAAAAAGAAGTCACAAAAGAAAATGCAAAGCGTACTTCTCCTAAAGCTTCATAACGCTTCTGATTGTGGGTCGCATCACTTGTCACTTTATATTCAAATGGCTTGCTAGTCACAAGATGTCTAAGTTGACCATCTACATACATAAACAGAATTGCACTATTGTTAGGTTGACTACAATCAATGTATTTCACAAGACAAAATCTAATACAAGCAGTGCCAGGCATAGCAGACAAACTGCGAAGCTTGTATCACATTCAGCAAAAATGGCACACACAAGAAGAGCTACTGATCTTCTCACTTCAGATAAATTAATGCATTCCATGCAAAGGATGGAACAATCAGATGAAGCGCATACACAGTGGTTTGAGCACTACAACTTGAGTAGTATAGGGCTTTGTGATTTTCCAATGTGAAAACTATTAAAATATATACATCTGAAACTCGCTCTTATCACAGGGCTGCTCACTGCATTCTTCGCAAATTATATTTTTGGCAAATACATTCAATTGGGCTATGACCAAATAGCCTATAAGGTTTTGATGAAACTATACACATGTAGTCTTTATCTCCATAAAGTATCGTTGTCGCCAGTTTAGGAAATCCCCAACTCTAGATGCTATAAATTTATTAATAAATTTCAGTAGTATGAAATTAGATTATATGCGTGCTATCGCAGAATTTCTGGGTCTACTAATGGTAAACAGTAACAATTACATCTGTGAATTTAACAAAACATGCACCAAAAAGAATAACATAAATATGGCATAATAATAATCATGCGGCTTGCTTTGACATTTTAAAAATACGTACATGAAAAGAAATTTAAGCACTGATTTTACAATTCACTCACCCTTGTTAAATTCATAACCGAATCCTGCAAGCGTGTCTGGAAATTCATACTCCTTCTTCCCGTTTTCATCATTCTTTTTAATCTTAGCTGGCTTTGGAGAACTGCTTGTAGGACTTTCCAAAGTGCTTGCACTCTTATCTTCTAGATTTATGTCCTTCGTTTCGGCCATGTTTAATAGTAGATTTGCCTAAAAATGCAATTCAAACATAAAGCTGATGCAATGTGAATTTGCGCAGAATGTTGAACTACGAGATATATTTGTCATATTACCAAACGCATGCGTATGCTTTTAACTGACATTATCACAGTTTCAGGAACTGCAAAATGCAATATCTCCTGCGCTACAAGTGTTTAAATAGCCTTGCTATCTGACAAATTATTAAATTGACGATAATTTTCAAAAGGAAGTTGGGTTTTTTAGTGTGTACACAGAACTCCACCCCCTTCTTTATTACTTTCGCTTTATGGATTAATGTGTAAGCTATTATTGTAACATTAATCCATTATAACCATAGGCCATCATAATTGAGTCGCTTCTTCTATACCGGATCCAGTTTATTAAAAATGTAAATGTCAGCTATACAAGAAACACAAAAGTGTTTGATCTTACATTGGTTTGAATATTATTTACAGCCAAATGTTAGACAACTGCATTTGCTGCACAATTTTCGACCATTTGGAACTACAGCATTCAAGATCAATGCAATTTCCAGATTTTTGTCAATGATATACATGTAGGCCTACATGTACTACATTATTTTACGAATGATTTGTAGTACTTAATTATAAAATAATCAAAGTTTTGATTCAAATTACCTATCAATGATCAAGAATATACAATGGATATATGCTTTTAGCATTTTACCAGAAACTGAAATTCTCTTTGCTTATCGCAGGGTAAAGAATAGCAATGGCTATTTATGCAAATCCAATAAATTGTTCTTTGATTAGATTCTTCTTAAATACCCAGGAAAACGAAACCGGGTTCGTTTCCCGGGTATTTTAGCAGAACCATGTTGCAACATGAGAATCAAAAATCACCCCTTTTACAAATTTGTAAGCCTTGGTGCATTACAGTGATCGATGTCTGTTACAACATTTCTAGTACTCTATTTCCTGTTATTACACGGATATACTCGTGAAAAATATATATTTACATGCAGATTGGCTGAAATTAGTTAATTGTGGAGAGGAATCCACAGTCAACACATATGCAGCTGTTGCCCTTTTGAAATGACATACACTGTACATGTATCTCGATAATTTATGCACTGCACGTAGACTTAGTCCTCTTCAAGGAAAGTCAGTCGACAAATTAGTCAACTAATTTTTCCAGGAAATGACTTACAGCTCATACAAGTACATGTCGTTGCAAGAGTTAGGACGTGGAAGTGTAAAATTGCAGCCAAGGCGTTCTAACACAAATAACCACCGACCACCTACCAATCAAAGAGTTAAAAATACCTCAGCAATGACTGCCAGAAACCACCCCTACGAGCACACCCAAATGCAGATATGCATGTCTTAATCACAAATTACGTAATAGGCGAGCGAATGGGTTCAAATGCAATGTGTGTACACCAGCGAAGGGCTTACCGTGACAAAGAGTGCACCGAGATTCCAGCATTGACAAACTGCAAAGTCAAGGGTAGACGTTTAAAGGCGAGTGCAACTCATACCGCAATTAGACGGGGGGAAATCCAACGCTTCCAATTCGGGTGTTATTGGCCGAGATGTTGGTTGGAAAATCCGTAGGAAATTCGAGTCTTACATGAAAGCCAAGTTGGGAAAAACCGCGATGACAATCTCCGCATTGGTTATTTGTGGTTGCTATGAAATTGGCCGGAAACAGCCGAACACGAAAATTGTTGTCGCGCATTGCGACGCTCCCATTAAAGGGTGTCGTACAGGGATGCGCCAAAGTTGAACCTTCAAGAATGCAGAAGGATCACTCAAAATTGTATACAATACATTTACGTAGTGTTTTTATTACTGTAATCTTGGTTTTTGTGGAAGGTCAATCACAGATGATAATAAAAATTTGCACTCATTATTTCTCTTTCAAGTAAAGACATTTTAATTATGATATTTTGACCCCAGGGACGTCCAAATATCGTTCAAAATTGGGTCTGCAAATCTAAAAAAAGTCGGGATTTTCAGGCCTTCCCCGCTATGTTATCATTTGTCGTAAATTCCAAACCCCAAACTTTCTACAAGTACTTAATTAATGACGTGATTGCGAAGCAATAGGAATAACGGTCCTGGCTATGGGATTTTGCTCATTTGGATGAAATGTTACCGAATGTGGTGATAAGATGTGTAAATTTCACCAGCAGCCATTGACATCAAATATGAACGTATTTTGTCAGCAGTTAACAATACACATGTCATAGCAAGAGAGGCCCAAACACTGATCAGGCTCCAAATTGATTTTACAGCATACATATGTAGTCTATCTGCAATGCTCGTGTTGTCTCTTCTGGTGTGCAACGTGTGGTAATGCAACGTTACACGCCAGAAAAGTGCCCATGCAACAAGCAAATATTATATAAAAATAAAAATGGTACAATGTATCAAGTAATCTTCGGCCGCTTCAAAACTGCACATATATAGTTTTACTATACTTCATGTATTTTACGATGTATAAGATTTACCAGTCCTCCTCCACTATAACATATTTTACTGGCAACTTAGGCTCTCGGATTTCTTTTATTAGTTTGCAATGCCTCAAAATGGTGATGACTGACCAGGTAGAGTTGACAAAACTGAAGTTACAAAACACTTTAAGGTCCTCAGCAATGCAGAAATAATTTCCTAGAAATTAAAGTGTAGAGTACACATTACAGCAAAACACCAAGGGCATTAACCTGACCGTACTGCATGCAAACTTGCCTTTACAAATATTGGTTTCCTGATCTTTGAATGTAATTACATGCCGCTTCTCTTTGCTAGTTAATTGATTTTTTGGCTTCCTCATTAGTTTATACTTGATTTGGATGACAGTGTTGAATTTCTCGATAAGATCATTAATGTTTCTTGTAGTCAGTCGTCCTTTCATATAACTACAATTTGTAAATTGTGAGTAGCTGATTACAGTACAACATGTCTACCCTGACCCAGGCCACGAAACTATCAAAATTGCTGCAGTATTTACCTGGGAACCGATTGGAGGTCTTTATTGTGAAATTCACGAATCGAAGGAATTTTTTTGAATGACTTTTTCAGAGGTGCCGATGAAGCTGGATTCGCCACTACTTCATCACAAACAGGGATCTGTTCGTCAGGAACGTTGCATGTGTCCACACTGCGATTTCAAAGAACAAAGCTGAGTGCTGAACAATTTCTATTCTAGATTCAAAGAGGACTACACAGCGGGCGTAATCCTACAAACGCGCAGACTTACCTGATATAATGCTCAGTTGAAAGTCCCTTTGATTGGCAATGTTCGGTTACTTTCTCATTTATTATAGCTGCCCATTTTGACAACTGACGCACTTTATACAGTAGCATTTGAACTTTACTCTGGTAATCATCATCAGCAGAGGAGCGTGCATGTGAGCTCAAGTTTTCCTCAAGATTACTGAATCCTTCAATTTCCTTACGAATACTAGACAAAACATGTCTTGCTTCCACATCCACGTCCATCGTCTACAAAACAAAAACTGTACCGCTCTTTGAAAAGTAATAAATACGGTCACGTGATGTATCATGTACGAAAGAAATGTTAAAGCGCTTTTACTACTGGCGTTCACAGCGCACTTGCATCTTCCTCTTGTTTGGGCTACAAATGTACAAGAGAAATCGCGAGTTTGTTTCAATAAACTATTGTTTAATTCTTTTAGAATGTTGCTTAGTGGCTATATAGGTGTTTGTGTACAAAAGCAAAGATTACTAACCTACGTGCTATACGGTATATGTGTATTTTCGTTCCTTGGAAAGTAGACTGATTAGAAAGTCCATGTAGATCTAGGCACTGCAGGAGGATGACTGAAAGACGAGAGAGGCATTTCCGTGTTAAAATCCGGGGAAAAACTTTAAATGTAGTCCGAGAGTTATATTTACGAAATGGGATCCTCTGCAGAAGTCCACTATGTGAAAAATGTCCTAGTGGTAAGTGTTATATAGTACAGGGTCGTGAATCTTCCTTTACCTTTGACATGTGATCTCACACTAACATACTGTATGTTCGCGAGATTGAATAACAAAGCTCTAATAAATTTGTTTGATTCGCAACAACTAAGATGATGTCCACACTTGTCTACTTCCCAATGATGCCACTCATTATTTGGTGCCTTTCCCTGACGTTGTCTTGAAGTACCTGGAAATTTTAGAGTTCACTGAAATTCAAGGGATCATCTTCCCTCAGACAGTAGCCCAGATGGTACAGTATGCACATATACACATTCAAGTATAATTTTGTTGTTAGAACATTTGTAATATTTATGATCGTGCAGGTGCAGCAAGAAGGTGGCAAACGCTTGTATACTAAACTAATTAATTTAATTCGTGTCCAGCGAAAAAAGTGCATTTTGTTTACCAACGAATTTAGTCTACAAACATACTGCCCCAGAAACGAGGGAGAAAGCTTGATATCCTGGCAACTGAGGCAAGAATATTTATTTTGTATATTGGTAAATGTGGTTTATGCTAGTAGACTCACAATGTCTGTACAGTAGCATACAATTTCAAGATTTTGAAGTTTATACATTCCTGTCAAGTCTTGAATTTTCTCATCTTTATTTCTAAAATTTATAAAATTGCAGATATTTCAGTCTTTCGGGTAAAATTATTACTATTGTTCTATTCTATTATTAATTATTAGTAAATTTATAGGAACATCTATAATATCGCCAAATGGTATTACTTTCATCTTGATGAAAAGATTCCTATTGTAATGGTAACAGAGGACGTTGAAGTAAGTAAACTTGTATTGCTAGGTTACTTGTCTAAAAATAAATTACAGAAATTTAAATTTAAAGAAATATAATTAAATTACTTGTGCACTGTACATGTATGTAGGTACTTGACACGTACAAAGATGAAACTGCTGGAGTATTACTGATAACGCTAAACAATTACTTGAAAGAGTTTTTTCCTGATTTACAATCGGCATATGACATATACGAATCCTTAAATGCGTTACTAACAATTAAATCATCATCAGGTAATTTAATTTAGTTTGTAACACATTGAAAATTAGCATAGGATTATAATCCTTTTCGCAAATTTTAGACGTGACTACTGATTATGGGGACTATTTGTCTGCCGAGATTCTGGAAACTGGAATCAAAGCAAGACATTACTATCAAGGGATGCTAAAGGTGAACGAATTTAACGCACGAGAGGAAGCTTTTGTCATATTTCATAGGTACTGAAATCTTGAAAATTCAAATAATTTTCAATTAGTTTTACATTGCCTAGTTCTATATATTCATAGCTTATTATTTAGCTATTGTATCTTATTTTATTTGTGGTGCTTGGATCAAAGTTTAGATAAGCAGGCGGCTGAGGATCAAGATATTTTAATAAATGGAATGAAAAATCGTAATCGAGCAATACATGGGGATATAGTGGTTGTAGAACTTCTCCCAAAAGCGGATTGGCGAGGGAGAAGTCGAGCAATTCGGACACCTGAAGATAGTGAGTACTCTGCATTTTCAAGGTGTCTTCAGTTTGGATCACTAGCAGTAATTCATTATCGTACGTTTTTATTCCTAAAGACAATAATGTTGATGACCCCGACTCGGCAGCTGAAACTACCATGCCAACAGGCAGAATTGTGGGCATTATACAGCGCCGTTGGCGAGATTATGTAGTTTCATTACCGCAGGACGAGGTGGGAATAGACGTGAAATCACAAGATGAGAATTGTGGTTTACCAAAAACTAACAACTAGGATGATTTTAGAATTTTAGTACAAATCAAACTCAAGATCGCATTCTTGCCATACCATATGATTACCGTATTCCAAAAATACGAATTCTGACAAGACAGGCTACGTCGTTGAAGAATGATAGGTGGATAGGTGATTTATCAGAAATGAGTTATAGGTGTTCTACAATGAAACTAAGTGCATTTTTCTAGAATCGTGGTGAGGATTGATTCCTGGGAAAAGAACTCGCAATATCCTAATGGGCATTTTGTAAGATCGCTAGGAAGGATTGGGGATATGCAAACAGAAGCCAATGTCCTTTTAGTGGAGAATGGAATTAATATTACATCATCAGCTGCTGCAGTAGGTTTTTTAATTGATCATCCTAGTCACTAGTGTGGTATTATCTTTCAATGCTAATATTACCCATGAAAATCGTTCCAATGCAGCTTCAGGAAATCCCAGTCAATACACCAGAAAACCCCTGGGAAATTGAGCCATCAGAAATTGTGAGAAGAAAGGATTTAAGAGAAACACACATGATTTGCAGCATCGATCCAAAGGGTTGTGAAGATGTAGACGATGCAATTTCAATCAGGTTAAACGAAAGTTATAAAAAAAAAAATATTCTACGTAGGTTGGACAATTACTGAACAATATCGTTTTAGGTCCTTGACCAATGGCCAAATCGAGGTAGGAGTGCACATTGCAGATGTGACTCATTTTGTGCCATACAATTCATTGACTGATCAAGAGGCCCGTGCAAGGGGAACCACGTTTTACATGACAGAACAACGCTACGATATGTTACCCAGAGTCTTGAGTTCCGATCTGTGCTCACTATTGGGGAATGTTGACAGGTGAATTTTTTTCAGCAATAGCCTATTAATAAATTATGCGTCTCATCACGTTTGATGTCTATATATTTAACAGATATGCTGTTAGTGTGCTTTGGACCTTAGATAAAAATTGCGAAATTATTGATGTTTGGTTTGGACGCACAATCATCAAATCGACTTACAAATTGTTCTATGAGGTAACGCATCTGTTTCCTTTGCATGTTGTTGCAAATTTTACATGCATCTAAATTGTGCTCTCATTTTTAAAAGGGTGCCCAAGAAATTATTGACTCTAATGATGGAATATCTGAAGAGTTGTTGTCAGCTATTCCAGAATTACAGCATTTGCCACCCGATGAGTTTACACGAAGGTATTTTATCTTATAGTTAATGTTAAGAAAAAGTTTCCAATTCCATTATATAACCTTTTCAGTGTATCATAGGTTAGAACAATTGCGAGTTGCTCTCAGGCAACTAACAGAGATAGGTCACGCATTGAAGCTTAAAAGACTGCAGGCTGGGGCTTTGGAGTTAGAAAGTAATGAAGTTCTTTTCGAATTTGAAGAGAAAAAAGAAGGCCGAATTGAAGACATCAAACCTAAGAAGGTCTGTTATGACTGCATTTAGCCATGCCAAATACTGCATTTGAAAGAATCTACACATAAATTATTTGTTTCCTCCCATTTTTGTAGGAGTTAGTAATCCACGAAACTGTGGCGGAATTTATGATTTTTGCAAACTGTTGGGTTGCCAGGACAATAAATGAAATGTTTCCAAGCCATGCTTTGGTTAGTTTCCCTTTTTTGTGTTGAAACGCTTTTAAAATCTGCATAGAATATTTATAATAATTTTTATTACTTAGCTGCGAAATCACGCACCACCTCGTAAAGAAAATTTTAGCAATCTACAAGTTTGTGCTGAAGCAAAAAATTTTCACATCGATACGTCTTCCAATAAACAGTTGGCCAGTTCACTGGACAACTGTGTGGATTCCAACGATCCATATGTCAACAAAGTAAATGCTTCGGATTCCATTTTGAATTTCAGAGTTTTCTAATTTGCACCACAAGTCTTTAATCAATGCCCTTCTTTAGATAATGCGCATCATGACTGTGCAAGCCATGTCTCAGGCGTTGTATTTTTCAACTGGATCTGTCCCTCCCGACCAATGCTTTCATTACGGCTTGGCCACCCCATTTTATACTCACTTTACATCGCCAATTCGCCGATATGCAGATATTGTGGTACAATGTGGGGCATGGATTTATGCTTCAGGAAAAATGGGACGTATATATATGCATGCAATGAAAGTCATTCTTGGCCAACGTCTCGTTTCAGGTCCACAGACAGTTGTTGGCGATTGCCGACAATCAAAGGGACGCACCTGGCATATTGTCTAACAGTGCACTGCAAGAGATCTGCGAGCATATTAATGATCAAAATAGAGTATTGCCCTAATAATATCTTGAAAATACAAATTCTTTCAATCGTGCATTTTGACTTTGTTCTACTCAGTTTTTTATCAATATCATTGAATTTCTGCATGTAGGCAGCTAAAGTCTCCCAGAAGGCGTCACAGAAACTGTTTCAAGCCTTATTCTTCGATTCCCTACCATCAGATGACAGACGTCGACTGGCAGATGCAGTTGTATTTTCCATTCGAGCTAATGGGGTTTTAGTTTTTCTGCCAAATTATGGCATCAAGGGACCCATCTATTTGCGCAACAAATCTCAACAGGTGACTTTTACTAAAATTTTTGACAGGCCAAAAATATTTTTATTGTGCATGTGATTTGCAAATGATTTTCCTTGTATTTAAACAGGTTGTTTATATACCACCAAAAGGTGGGGCTGAATGGATGGACGGCTCCATTAGAAATGAAAAGTTGACTATTACTGTAACTACAGCACTTGGTACCCAAAAATACAGACTGTTTGACCATATTACTGTAAGTATCAAGTTAAGAATTAATGGGACTGGCTCAGTTGTCAGTGTGGACTTTAACATCCCAATCATGCTGATAGGTGTTTATTGATGTCGAGAAGCCACATGCTCATTCCCCGTCAATTAAGCTCACTCTGATAAACAATCAACCTCATCCTGACTGGAAAGCTGACATTGAAGAACAGAAATATACCCCCGAACATATCATGAAGGTACTGAACTAAAACTACACAGGATGTTCTTTGGCCACAACCAACAATTATCTAGAATTAAAGTATCTTTTTTCGTAGGAATTGCAAAAGCAGTCCAATTCGAAGTTTGAAGAGCACACAGAAAATACTGTGCAAGATAAACCTAGTAAGGGGTCACTTTATTCCCTCATCGAGAAACTGCGGGAATTGTCACTGACTGCAAGAGAGTGATTATTTTAATGAACTTTTTAATTTTTTCAACAAATGCATTTATCTTCACCTTTCAAACCATTGTGTGAAATTTCGGTTCTCAGTAGTGATTTTTAAATTAATCGAGCTAAGGCTGTAATGAGTTTTTTCATAATGTTTTTGTTGTTTCACTCAGTTTTTTAATGATCTTCATGTTGTCGTTATTTTAAAAGTTTCAATAAAGCCGATATTTTCACTTATGCATGAATTTATCAAACATTTACTAAAATTTGCAAACAATGACACTTTTGTCCCACAAATTCAATTCTATGGTCATGGGAAAATGGAATTTACATTGTTTAGTTTATGAATGCAAAATATAAAGCGTATAGATTGAAAATCATAAGGAGTTGTCAAGAAAGACTGTCAGCTGATATTGAATTTATTATCAGCATTTTTATAATGTTTTCATGGGTATATGACTAGATATATATATACATTACAGTCTAATCTATTGAAATTGTAATAAACATAGTTTACAAGATATTGCACAAATTGTCACGAGGTTATGGAATTCTGAGCAGTAATGAGCCTCAAACGTTATCACACAAAAATTCTGCTAATTTAAAAATAGCAGGCAAAACTTGGCGATAAAGCCTATACTCTCAAATGTAAAAGTTCAGGAATGATCTCATTTTATGAGAAAAATTCTGAATGTGTGACGTCATTACACATTTCTCACTCTGATTTTGAAAACAAATTATGTTTATATTATTGTTTACAGAAATGTAATCAGGAAAGCTTTTTGAAAATGAGGCGAAATGCTTGCGAAAATTGGAACAAATTTCACAAAATTCGTGATAGCTACGAAATGTTATGAAAGTTATGGCAGTTACGAAAAATCTTTTTGGTATTACCAAATATTTTCATTCGAGAGCAATTACAATTTGCTCGTTGTTAGAGGAACCCATTTAGCAAAATTTTCAGTTAGTACACTTTCGAAAGACAAGTACACGTAATATTTGAATGGTATGAAAACTTTCACTAAGAACATTTACATGCAGTGTGTGTATGCTGCCTAAACCTGCATTATTTACAGTGGTACTGGGGCCTTACAGACAGTGACTTCAAAGTGAGAAGTTCGTCGGCTTATTCTTATTACTATAAACAATAAGAAAGAAAAAGTGTTTACCGGATCCGTCCTCTTCAACTTTTAAACATATCACAAAGTAACTTCTCCATCGGAGTGTTGCCGATCGTCCGATGAAAGAAAATGGCTTCGATGCGATCGGCTGGGACGTAACGTAGCGATGGCAGCATGAGAAGGAGTCGACCGAATCTGGCAGTGAATTTAATCGAATCAGCTTAAATTCAACTCGCTCCAAAGACACAAAAGGCACCCCTTTGATGGTCAAAAATGTTTCAATACCTCACAGGCTGAGTTGGGTGCTGCGTTCTCACGTGCTGCCCCAGCATCACTTGAGCTTGATCTTGGAGATTCTCAACTTGCTGGGGATCTTTCATGCCACGAGCGTCTGCAAAAATAAATGCCAAAAGAATGCAGCGAAACTTGCCAAGAATTCAAAATACGAATGCCCAGGATCGACCTCTGACCTGCTTTGAACAGCACGATGGCCTTCATGCAGGCGAACTCTGCAGGGTCGACATTGACTGCTTTGAAGCGACCCATGACCTCCTGCAGGACACGGATGTCGGACAACACGTTACAGGCCTTGACTGTGTTCACGTTCTGAATGTGTTCCGACGTTGAGAATAGCGGACACGTCTCCATGGGCATGCACCACTGGATGGCACACAGAACGAACAGTTCGCTCCAGGCCTCTTCAAGAAGAATCACCTTTGAAAGAGAAACATTAGGGTCTAGCTATGGCAGGCAATGGATTGGCAGCGCAGGTCAAAAGTGTTCTTACCTGGTCCCGGAAGGGCAAGCTTGCGAAAGAAGGCAGGTTCTTGGCCCATTTGACGGCCATGAAGAGGAGCCGGGCGGAAGTTTCATAGATGGTTTCCTGTCTGGTGCTGTACATTGCCGCCTCTGGGTAGTTTGGGGTTACTACTGTGGTCGAAGCCTGGTGGGGTCGTTCGGGTTCATCGCTGGTCACGTCAATGTTATCTTCTTCTTGAAATACAAAAATAATGATGGTTAGAAGCCTTGCTGAAGAGATAAGGTCGACAATCTGGCGGAGATACTTTGCATTATGCCCTCCATTAATTGTGTACAAAATGCACTTTATTTCAGCTCCACTTGTCTAGTATGCACAAAACTAGCACCTGTTCCAGTTGTAGCTAACATAACCTAATTAAAAACCTAAAAATTAATTTTATTTCTTTATTTATTTAATTTATTTAATTGATTTTTGACTACCCTAACTGCAGCAATCACTGCAAACCTGCGAGCTGTTGGGAGAAGCCAAAAAAGTTGGGGGATGAGGGGATGGAGTGTATATAACATGAAGGGACCACAGTAAAATAAGAGTTTCGGAGCTATCAAACAGTTTTTAATATGGAACATCTGCAAAATTAAATAATTGTGTGAAACATCTGCGGAAATGCTAGTTTTTGGATTTTTTCGCATTTAATAAATTGCGATTGCTCGTATAAAGAGTTACATGATGATGCAGGCACAGGGTCCTTTTGCAAATCGCATGATCCTTCCTTGAAATGTTAGCCACAGCAGACCCCGGCTAAGTATTTGGACATTAATAAAACAACTGAATGCCTGCACGCCAAAAATGCGATAGCAATTTACGCTTTACTGAAAACCAAACTGCATTACAGTCTACAATTCCTTCAGTTCTTAATTGGATGGGCCCTTCCATCGATTTTTCGTCGCTCCGCCTTTTTATTGATCATCGTTCAAGAATCACCGTTGGCCAGGCTGGGAAAATGCATCAGGGGGCAGGTTTAACAAGCGTTCAGCACAACTTGGCACATTTCTCCCCACGATAATAACGCCATCAAAATGCGACCATCACAGATTGGTCGCTTCCAGATGCAGGGGCGCAATCTGAATAATGTGGGCGGGTTTTGATGCTGTTGTTGGTCAACGCTGAGGACATCCATCCTAATACCCTAGAATACCAACGTTTTATAGTCCTATCTTTAAGTCATATACTACATGTACCAAAAGACTAAACATTGAAATTGGCTGAAATTGGGAATTTCCTGGAGAATTCGTCCACAAAGAATGTCAAAACAACTGAAGAAATACAGCATGAGTCCAACCATCATTACAAAAATTAACTTGAGAAAAAAAAAGTAATGTTTTTCAAAATTTGATCCTTAAAACCAACAGTATTTTTAGGGAAAGGAACATAGGAATAACAGTATTTTTAAGTTTATTGAAAATGGCTGAAATTGGGATTTTCCTGGAAAATTCGTCCACAACGAATGTCAAAACAACTGAAGAAATACAGCATAATCATAGTCCAACCATCATTACAAAAATTAACTTAAAAAAAATAAAAGCTATGTTTTTCGAAATTTGATCCTTATTACCAAGAGTATTTCTAAGTTAATTTTTGTAATGAAGGTGTACTACTCTGTGATGCCATGTTATTGTTAACCTACCATCATCTGGTTCCAGTTTGGCGCAGCTTTCGGCCGTCATGAGTCCGGCCATGAAGCGATGCGTGGGCGGAGGGACGAATACCCCCACGGCCACCGTGGACGAGCTGGCTTCACGGAAGGCCCTGTCGTTTTCCAGTTCGGCGAACGTTTCCGGTCTGATGGTGGCCGTGTTCCGGGGTTGCCGCTCATTCTGGACCGCTGCGTGCCCGAACAGGCAAACAATAATTTCAAATAAAAATTAAACATTCAGACATCTCGTATGCATCATCAGCACAGAACACAGTAGCAAAAAGACACGAATAAGCTGGATTTTACTCGAGTTACAATGCATTGATGTTCATTGCAGAAGACAAATATTGCCATGCAGTCTAATTTGGATACACTCGCAGCCATTCAAGTACGCATTTCAAAGAATATAATGTCTAACATGACAATTGAAGTATACCATGAATTTGCATTCGTTTCAAATATTTGTCTTCAGTTGATGAAAACAGAAAGCCTCTCTTTGAGGCTGAAGTCTGAGCATTCGTATCCACGAAAACAACCACCCATTTGATCAGATTAGGTTAAATATTCATTGTTAAAAATTATTTCTGCACGCGGGAGGGGTTTTCATGGCATCTTCGATTAAAATCCTTTTTTTTTGTATTGAATTTCGTGCGTGCGACGAGCTTACCATGTTTTTATACATAATCCTTAAACATTACCAACAATGTTCTACTGTAATGGGGCAAACATGATTTTGCAATTGACAGGCACGGCGTAAGAATTTATTTTATTAATCCATCGCTGACTAATGTCATAATTTAATATACGTGTAATTTTTATATATTGATGGCTGACGACTTCTGGGAATATAATCGTTTTAAGCGAGTATTAAGCAAATGCTATTAAGATGATGCATACATGTAGTACATTATCTTAAAACATTCTGAGCTTTCAGTTCTGTAACAAAGTGAGGGATGAAAGTTTCATTAAATTACACCCCCTACCAGATGGGGGTACTCTGTTGCTCTCAATTGCCTAATGATTTGAATTAAATTGCATTTCGACCATCATTACGAACAGCAAACTGGAATGTAGGTGTTTTTTCTGTTTTGAAACTAATATAATTTAAATTGTAATACTCGAACATTGTTTCCTTTATGACAACAATGCGACAATCGAATTACAAATTTTTTTTGTATTTATTGTCGAGTTTGATGTCTTCCCCTCACAACTCGTAGCCTGGCAGTGATTGCCTAACGGTTAGGAGTAGCTTATTCATACATGTACATGTACATATTGGGATAAGTTAAAAAACAAAAAATGATGGATTCCGACAGCTATGTCATATGTTTTTGTCGCAAACGAGACTAGCAGGGTTGAAATATACATGTTCGAGTATACATGTACTACGGAACATGTCCAGCTCCAGTTGTGCACAAAATAAGCTTATGCACAAGTTACAAGTCTAAGCTTACATGTACATGAATATTGCACAGGGTCTTACAAGTTGTTCTGAATTATTCGTGGAATGCCATACTGCAAGCCTATATTTTCCCAGTCCAGACACCAAACTTTACTCCATCGTATAATTACGCAAATTACTCGGTGTAATAAAAGCGTGATTCGCTAAAAGTGTTAAATTATTCTGGTCTAAATCAAACGATAAAGTACTCCACGTACGCGTGCATTACGAAAAGGCTTAGGCGCCAGCACATTTTAATCAAAATGCAAACTGGAAGCGTAATGCCATCATTTTGCATGTTAATTTATGCAGAATTTATGGCAAGACCGAGCAGTTAGGATGGATGCAGCTAATGCCTCCTCCTCCCATCTGTTATTAAAACTTTGGGAGTATAGCGCAAAAGCGCCAGTTAAGAGAAACAAAACAGGTCGTTAACAACGTCAAAGAATTCAACCAGTCAGCAAAGGATGTGTGTAGTTAATAATGGGCGAATGAAAACGCTGAAACACCTAAATGCGATTCTCTTTCACTATAAAATGCGATTTTTTTTTCGGGAGAATGCTATTATTCGGCGCATTTTTCTTCGCGCGAGTGACAACAATTTAATTTTCACGACTTGCTTGTTTTCGTTCGCCTTCGCGCAACTCTATTAACAACCCTTCCCAATCTTCTTTGGCATCCTAATTGCCAAAGCCTTGTCTTCCACTGGGTGATTTATAGTTCAAGACTGACAACCAACTTTTGACTATGCGCACGCGTGCAGCCATTAAATACGCGCAAAAGACCAATATGCAAATCGCAGTTTGGAAAAAACAACGCAATTTTTAAGCTGCACGGTTTGCTCGGAATCCGTCTGAAAAAAGTAATTTAAACGATGGAGTGAATTAACTGGCAAAGTTATCCAACAAAGGGCCGAAAATGACGAAAAAGATCCCTGGCTTGAGGCGCGATCAATACGCATTTGGCATTTTTAGGTTAGGTTTGATTAGAATAGAGTATAAATTGTAGATTAGGCACGTAGACGTATTGTAGACGTTGATGATGCATAGCCGCTTAACGGAATATATGAGCAAAGTATACCATCATGTCCAGTATATTGTACAAATTTAAAAAAAAAATATTTGAAACAAATTGCGTATACTACGTGCATATACTGTAAACCGTAAAAGTACAAATGCAGTTTTTGTGGGGTACAAATGTACATTTGCACCCCATGCATCATATATGCACCCAAAGGGATGATATGATTTAAATATTTGTACCTCAAGGTACAATGTACCCCTAGAAACACATGTCATGGATACACATGTCATGGATACACATGCGATGAACATACATGTACATGTATGTACCCTTTAGAGTGAGTAAGCTTATACATGTATAGTTTCAAAACATTTGTACCCTTAAGGTTCAACATTTGTACTTTTTCCGTTTAGAGTGTACATGTATATTTTAAGAGAAAGAAATGATATAAGAGACAGCGCTCTCTGGGTGACATTAATTTGAATAAAAAGATGTCTATATTTTACAAAATATTCCTGGAAAACGTGCGTGTTATACGGTATATGGCGCCTGGACTTGATAAATCGTATTCAACAGAAGCATTAAGGCTTAAGGCCTACACAATAAATGTACGGCAGTCATGAATCTTAGATGTGTGGTGGGTGAACAAGTGGGCGGGTGGTGCACGTGTGAGTAGCGAGAGCGCCGTAACTTTAAATTTGCATTTTATCCTCATATTAGGACTCGCATGTATCTAGCAACTCTAACGAAGTGAAAATTAATTAGAGAGTCTAATCCTTCCTAGTCGTGTTTTATCGTGATGGTGCATGGGAAGATCTGCCGTTGGTTTATGGGCAACGTTTGGAGCTTTGTATACAATCTTTCGCTAGAAGAAATTGCGGAATAAAAAACCCCGTGTGCTATAAATGAATTTTTCGTTCTAATGGATATCTTATTGAATATACCGCTCACACATCAGGGCACCACCTATGAAAAAGGGGCCAAAAAAGTTAAGTAATTTTCTCTCATCTATCCTTCTGCTTAATTGCCCATGCAGTTTCTTCGGTCGAATTCCTTATTTAAAACCGAGTTGAAAGCAAAACCACCACGGTTAACTGATGAGGGGATTTTGGCAACATTTCTTTTTTTTAAAACGGGCCTACTGCGTGTTAAGCCATCGATTTCGTATTTTTGTTAAAGGAAAATCGCGCTTAAATAACTAAAACGCACCCGCAATATGAGCGAAGTTTAAGGCAAGGACAAGCTGAAAATGAATATTTGAGGGAGGTTAGCCTGTAATTTTGTAAACGTATAATCCTATAAAAACTTCGGTTTGAAAGCTTATAATGCATTTCTGGAAAATATTAGTATTTTCATTTAGCATTCCAGTTCTAATCAATACATGCCCATGTAGATCAAATGTGGAAGTAAGCTAAAGATGTGTTACCAGACTGATCCTCCCTATGTTGACATACACGTAAACTAAATAAGTAACTAGAGGGTGATCATAAATCCTACTATAACTAAAAAAATATTTTTTTTAAATTCTTTGAACATTTTTTCAGAAATACATAGAGGATATCCAGACGTTTCAAGTATTTGCCACAGGGAGTGCCATTGGGCCGGACCTCATGATCACCCTGTATTTCACTTACAGCTAAGTTTCAATAGATTTTCGGAATCGAAAAATCGCGATAAAACCTTGAACCGTCAACGCCTATAAATCTCACTAGATTGATGCGGCTGAAACCTTTCGGAAATTTGAATAAAACATTTTTTTCGCTCAGGAAAAAGCAGCATTTGTCTGAAGCTCACATGAGAAATGTTATTTTATCATTTTATCTGCTGAAGAATAAGGGCCTAACAGAATGCGTAGTAAATTATGGTCTTCCCAGAGAAGTCTAAAGCCGACCGTGGCTAAAACCATTGATTCAGAGGTCATTTGCTAAAAGGACAGGCAAATCTCCGAGGTAAAAACCGATGACAAATAGGCGATTTCTATGTTGAAAAACAAATCCGCCATTTGTCATTGAATGCCATTATTTATTCGTTCTTTTCAACGTCTATCCACATGTATATTTCTGCACCATCGCATTTTGTTTGAGAGCGAGTCAAAATACATTGCGGAAAAGCGACAACACGAAAAACAAAGTGAATGTAAAACAACTTTAAATTGTCCTTAACATGAAAAGTCATTAGAAAACTGAATGGTCTGAGGCACGTCTTAGGAGTTCTAACTCAATTATACAATTCCCGTCAGCACACTGTCTTTAAGAGATGAAATTACCTCTTATTCGAATTCGATTCTAGTTTATTAAGTTAGGCTAGCGTAATTAACTTACCATCTTTATTCATGCCCATCTGAAGACACTTCTTCAGCCGACAAGCCTGACACTGATTGCGGTGAGCTTTGTCCACGATGCAACCACCGGTACCAGCTTGACATCTGGAATTAATTAATACAAATTCACATCATTCTCAAATTAAGCACAATAGAAATGTCAAGCTTAAGACTTACGTAGAAGCCGGAGTCCAAAAAATAAACTTTTATTAGAGCCCTAAGGTGTGGCCCTAAAGTTAATCCCTTTTTAGTGAAAATGGGATTAAATTTGTAATGATTTCAACTTTGATAAGCAAACATGCATTACTCTATTGTCTTGTGTGATTGCCTTATTTTAGGGGCACTCGATAGCTGATTTGAGCATGCGAAAATAAATGCATAAAGCTCTAGGATTTTATGACATCCAAAGGGTTTTCCTCAGGTGGTAGTGCCATATACATGCACATGTAGTTTATCCCTTTTTAGTTAAAATGGGATTAAATTTGTAATGATTTCAACGTTGATAGGCAAACATGCATTACCGTATTGTCTTGTGTGATTGCCTAATTTTAAGGGGCACTCGATGGCTGATAAAAGCATGCGAAAATAAATGCATAAAGCTCTGGGATTTTATGACATCCAAAGGTGGTGGGGCCATATACATGTACATGTAGTATACCATGTCATACTATGTGTATACATATTTGTGTCCAGTAAACATATCCATACAACAGGTTACATGCACGACCTGTTTAGCTTCAGGTATCTAAAGTCGGCATGTAAACATAGTATCAGTCTGAATGCAGGGCACACTAATTTCCTTAACTTAAATACAGTCCAGCTTAAATAGGAACTGACATTGGGGTTAGTAAGTCATTGGCAGGGTTACAAGAGCAGCGTCTTTGATACCTGCACTCGAAACGTTGGTGACTTTACATCTAGAAAGCATTTTGTGATAATCATGGCGTAACTTTTATGGAGACCTAAGCCTATCCTGCCTTGTCCATAAGCAATAAAAAAACGAACAGCAGCTCGTTTCGTTATCTCGTCGATTGATTTCAGCAGCGATGAAACCAAAAAGCATCTGATGGGGACATAATTGAAGGCGCTTCATAACCCCTTTTTGCAGGTTGTTTTTCAGTTAAAACTGATCAGAAGTCGATATTGAAATGAGATGCGTTTATGCGCAGTCATGCCCTGGCACAGACGGTGTGCGCCAACACGTACAGTTCGCGGGGTTAATTGGTGACAATTTGCGCCTGGCACGTGCGCAATTCACACTCTGATTTGCATATACGCTCTAGTGCCTTTAACTAATAACGCAACGAGTGAACCCGTCGTGTCCCTACTCATTAAAAAAAGAGGACAGACACCCACGCACTACTCATTAGATGCCATACTTGGGGGTCTTCTATGAAGGCATCAGGCCATGATTTACATAGATGCTATAAATACGGGTAAGGCCGGCTGCAGACAAGCGGTGTTTTGACGCAGGGACGCAGCGTTTTTTCGACGTACGTTCGTCCTAGACCTTATTGTCAATGGTCGCATGCACACGTATGTGCGTTAGCCGGACTGCGGCCACGGTCTCACAGAACGCACGTCCTGTAAGGCCATAGACAAAAGCGCCTAAAGCTCACTGCACACTTGTAATTTATTAGCCAAATTTTCTCTTAATTTCGTCAACTCTTAATTCCCTACCCTACACACATGAAATCTCTTAATTTTTGAGCAGCACCAAAAACTGGGAAGAACGTGCAGGAAAAGTTGTCTATTGACAAAAGCGCCGTAGAAATAATGGAAGACTGGGTACTACAATCGGCCGCCTTTTGGGGGCCACTGTAATCGGCCGTTTTTTTTTTTCGGCGATACCAAATTAAATCCAATTTGTGTCCAATATCAATTTAAACTTACAGTTTAGGCTATACCTAATAAGTTTTTGATTGTTTTCTGCACGAATACTGCCTCGAAAGTGCTTTTTCGAGACGTTTTCGTGGCCGAGATCGGCGTTCGTCAATCGACGATAACGAACTTAGCCGTTTCGGTCTGCGATAACTACGGCAGCTGAGACCCTGGAATTTTAATCAGAGCTCAATACATGAACAATGATCAAATTTTCAG
>JAQFYZ010000761.1:0-33592 GCA_034695085.1 Cylindroiulus punctatus
TATATCCAGCTAGGTTCATGAAGGGGGGGGGGGAGCTAAGGGGCTGCAGCTAAAATGAAAATAGGAAGTGGCGCGCGTTAGCGCGCCGCGAAAAATTTTCGCATTCATATATGAAATTTGGGCCATTTCTCTACACTTGGTGGGGAGGCTTCTTATCCGATAGGGGGGCGGCGGTTGGTCCTCAACGCCCCCCAAATTTGCCGTGGACCAATAACGCCCCATTAGGTCTCTTCAACGCCCCCTGGGGGGCGGTACCGCCCCCGTTGGGAAACACTGGTCTAGAACCTAGAAATTTTGCAGGGGTATACCCCTGCAAAGGTGCGAAAACTCATACGAAAAAAGGGTTTGTTCATATTTTCCCTCTGGGGGGGTCAAATTTAATTATAAATGTATCTCTCATAACTTAAGGGTTGGACATTTTGCGTGGCTCACGTTTTAGCCCCCAGGAAGTTGTTCTTGTAAGTTACATTTCGGAAGCTGGTTACTCAGTTGTATCAGTAAGTAAATCTCAAGCTTTAGGTTTTTCGGTCGTGGGTTGTAGTATATGTACCATAAGGTATAACGAAGAGGTGGTTGCAAAAAAAATTGAACATCATTAATGCGAACTTAAAAATTATCGTTGAATTACAAATATTTAATATTGTCAATACATTACTAGCTTTGTCACTTCATGTCAGCTTGTAATATAAGGAAGTTAGGAAACACTGTTTACACGGATATTTATCGTCTGGGCATATGGTAAGGGTTTCGAATCGCTTAGCATGTTCCTTGCTGAAATAACCAGTAAATTGTATAATTTTACATTTTATTTACAAAAACGCTAACTCAGCCAATTTTTGTCCCCTGGTGGTAAGCAATCACTGACAACCCCGATGCCATGCAGGGTGTTTGTAGAATCCATTATGGGGGCCGCTTCTATGTTTTCCGATTTTTCTAGGTTAAGATTGAAGAAACTCTTCAGGGGTCTAAGGTCGCTGAGTGGGAAATACAATAACAGCGTTGGCCTCCTCACATAGTCGGTCATCCGTGGGGGTTATGTGGATAACCCGGTTCAAACCCATTTTTGAAATAATTAGGGGCGCTCCCAGTAATGATTTCTGACAGTGATGGATTCGGTTTCGTATCGAGGCGGAAATGCGATTGGCCATCCACATATCGCCCAAGAAACTGCATTATCGGATTTTGAGCAAACACCTTGTTCGAGGAAAAACAACTAGAACCTTAATAAAAAAATGTCGCTGCTTTCAACTGTGTCACCAGCAAGATTGAAAAAGATAATTGCCCAAAGTGTTTTCGAATTTATTAGTGGGTGCCCCACACTACTTTGAAAAAATTGACGTTGTTTTGTGAGTGTCACTTTTTGGATGCCAGTGCATATTGTCTGCAAAATTCAATTTTTGCTTAAAAAGCAAGATTTTCATTCATTTTTCTTAGTTGTTTAGCCGATGTATGTTCGCCTGGCTGGAAGTTTGATAATTTTTGCCAAATTTGGTCTGTCTGCTCCCAGCGTGTGAACAATCTCTGATGAAAAATATCAGGGTGGTAGTCAAATAACCCCCAGACCTTTGTGAGAATGAGACAAATCTGAGAAGTGCATCGATTCGTGTCGCAATTCTTGAACACCCTAGTGCAAACCTTGCTGAAAGGCTTTGGCGAAAAATAATTAATAGACCCCCTCGCGATAATTAGTACGACCTTTCTTGTTTAGCATACTCCGTAGGCCGGCGGAAATCGATACCCAATCCCTGCGGGTCTATTAGCATTTTATCTATACCGATACCGCGCAAAGTTATGGAGCTTGTTTGGTGAAGACTTGGGGGCAAATTCGATTAAAACCCGCAGCTTTCTAAAGGGGAACAACACTGATGCTCGTAAACAAACAAAGTTTCCGTCATCTGTTCCAGCCGAATAGGTGTTTTTTAGAATGAGATTCTTTTGCATCTTCTTAAAGTTCGGAGTCGATCAAATGTGGTATACGAAAATGTCATTATGCTCCTAACCTGGCTGTTGGGCAGCTAAATAAACTACTTTTCTATATTAATCGATGTTAGGGTATGCACAAAAAAACCCAAAAAACGAAAGAAAAATCTCAAAACAATATTTGCAAATACCATGGCAAGTAACATTCTTGTATAATAGACATCATAGTTGTAATACACAAAACAATTTGTGCTCAACGTTGATTTCCGTGCATACACTCTTCGTAACGTATTATAGTTAGTTCAGGAAACTTTGAAAGGCTTCAGTAAAATAACTTTTTCCCATAATATTCTTATCGTTTTTATTTCCAAGTGTCTGGTTTACGAAATTCCCAAGCTGGCCCATGAGCTCGTAAAATCCACGCGGCTCTTTGAATTGTTTTAAAAGTTGTAGATATTGGCTTTACTAGCCCCTGGTGGGGATGAAGTGAAACTGCGCAGTTGAAGAGATCAATATGAGAGACTAACGGTTGCGACTTCATAATCGTGTAGGCTGTATTGCAATTCTAGCTTTCGGAAATGAGATCTTTAGATTCTTAGTCTAGACAGATCTGTTTGACAACGTTTTGACGTTTTTTTAAAAAAAACTAATTTCTGATACTGTACTTCTGGGTAGTTGCACAGCTTTCAACCTTGTATCTGAAAGTCAATTAAGGCTAAATTGAAATATAAATTTTTGACTGTTCTACAGATAATATAAACCCTTCTCGCCATGACTACTATCTGAAATTTGACTTTACCTAATCGTTCATAGGCAGGCAGTGATTGTCTTGCGAAAGGGTAGATAAAGAAATTTAGGTGAGAACACAAAAACAGATGGAAACAATGTAAAAATTTGAAACACCAATAGAAACTGTTTCAAATGCAAAAATTGTTGTTATTTCAGCTTTTAAACTTCTGTAGAGCTGTGCACATTTTTAACTTTTGTTGGTGTTTAGTGTACAACATTGGAAATCAAATGTGAAAAGGGTTTGTTTTCTCTCTAAGCTCGTAATCTGACAATGATACCCTGACGAAATCACATTTGTATGAGATTTTTGGGAGGTAAAGTTAGGCAGGAATATAGGGTTGACAACTTTTTTCACATTTGTACATGTATCCTTTTCTAATTTAGTATGTAAGATGTTTGGAAAAAACAGATTTGGTGGACAATTATAGTGCGGCCGACCTTTCCAATATGCGCAAAACTAGTTTGAAAAGTTTATAATATTTGCTAATGTTTTCTTCAGCGTCCCCTCGACACGACAAATTCCCTTCAAACATCCCATCACTTTTCACAATAGATTTTTGGATTTATTCTATGTAGTGAGCAGACGGTGGAGTCCTGCAGTGTGAAGCCCGTGGGGTAGATGTATTAGCAACGACCCCCTCCCACTTTTTTGCACCCAGCTCTATTTGCCCGTTTTATTGTCAGTCTCGAGATTGAATCTGACGGCGCTTCGTTTGCCGCAGACCTGGCGGCTAATAGCGCTTCAAGATGGCCGCCAGATTGTGCAAATGGAGCGCAATTTTGGGCGCAAAAATCGGCCGCGGTCTGCGTTATTACCCTCAAGCTGCGCAATCCACGTGAGAATAATAGTTATGCAAATTGAAAAATCGACCGGCATGCCGTCTGCCGCTGCGCTCTGATTTGAAATCCTCTTCTTATTGATTCTTGCGTTTGGATCAGACCGTGGTGCCACCCAAATTGCCCCTGATTTCACTAAGGGTGGTTTTGGACAAGCTGGAACGCGTGTCGATCTGGAGCACGTTGGTCGCTATCCCACAATCCGTTGCTGTGAGCTAAGCTGTGTGGCTGCAGGGCATTGTGGGATATTGAGTTGAACGTACATAAAACGTGTCCACAGTAATAGGTTTTACTGAAAAGAAGTGAAGTCTTAATTTGGTTAATTTCTTTAGAAAAGCAGCAACTTGCAGAGAAAATGCAATTCTGAACTTTCTGTAGGGATATATTTGCATCACTTGCTTGAAAAATATTTGTGTTATTTGGAAGTTATGAACTCCAAAGGTGCACATCCAACTACAATTGTCGAGTACACAAGCGGCATTCGTTTTATAAATATGTCTACACTTCTTACACTTGTTATGTTTTTTATAATAATAACGTGTTTATTTCACCACATGGGAAAATGGATAACGAGGTAATAGCAACAACACTGACAAATGGCCTAATGACAAAAATTGATAAAAATAGAAAAGTCAGTAAAACAGTAAAAAGTCACACCTGATGTGACTTCCAAAGCACATGGATGAAGCTATGCTCGTCTAAGTATTATGGAAGGTAGGGCAATGGCGGTAAAAATTTAACCTAAAACGTTAACATAAACAAAACTAAAAATTTAACTTTTAATTTAGCTGCCCGGCCGCTAACATACGAGCCATTAGGTGAAGCCCACTGTTATTCAATTTTCTGCACTGGAATCAGCAGGGGATGTAATCCATCAATTTTACTTATTGAATTTTTTTCGCTCGTTATGTCTAAGACGACGTTGTGCATATTCCATTGACCATGTAGATATACTACGTGACATGCACTGCTGCAAAGTACATGAGGATGTACACATGTACTTTATTTGCCTAGTCGACACTAGTGACACCTGTCCTGGTTACAGCAGTTTACCCTATTGAAGCTTTTTGGGTCTGCTCCTATGCTTTATGCACTGCTCCTCTTGACATATCAACGGATAGTTGATGTCAAGAGACTCCACCACACCACCAGGGGTAAAAATCGGGTTTGGAAGTCACAATTTCATGGAGGGGGTGCCAGCATCAAAGTTTTAATTTCGGGCGCCGATAAAAGCAGTCTAATTTGATGCCTAATTTTTAATTACCCTGGCTCGTCGGCGAGTCATCTGGCCGGTCGCACCATTGCTATCCCACAATGCACCGCGCGATGCGCTCTGCTAGCGCAGGCCCCCCAATCGCGGTGCATTGTGGGATGGAATTGCTGGATCATCCTGGATGCCTGAGGGTGCGGTTGCAGCGCATCCGCAATTATTAATTCCTCGTAGAACGCCATAAATTCGCCGTAAACGCCGACATAAACATTGCACGAATCGCCCGAATTCCCGGCGGGGCCGGGGGGGCCAAGGCAGCGCCTCCCAAAATGGCGTCGCCGTCTCGTTGCGCCGAATTGATGGCGTCGTTTTTTAAGGCGCTATCTCCATCATGCGCAAAAAGCGCCTGTACCTCATCAGGGGACGCCAGGAGAGCTTCCTGGGAGAGAGATATATCTCCCAAAATGGCGCCCCGGCGAGGGTTAGTTACTGGTGGCAAGCGGGTGGGTTTTCTCGAAAAAAAGCCATGTATTATCTGCCGCCAGGGCGAGTAATGGGCACTAGATGTCACTAACGACGTTGTTTATTCCCCCGTTATGGGAGAACACGGACCATTTAATGCAAATGATTTTGTACGCAGCGCAAATATGTATTTTTGCTGAGTTTGGATGGGGATCCTTGCCAACCTGCAATTTATGGGCCGGGAGGTTAGGGCCCCTGTAATGATAAATCAAGCTCGAGATTGCGCGAGGTGATTTTGGGAGGTTAAGGGGTGGGACAAGGGTCCTCCAGGTCGAAATTCCCTTCTTGGCCATCTTGGGATTCTGCAATGAACAACGACATAGTAGAAGCTCTTGTTGTGCAGGTGATGTGCATTTGGAGGGGCGAAAGGGATGGTGGTGTAAGTCAGTTTTGTTTCATTTTTTCAGTTACAGTATGTGCTTATATGAAAATACAAATGTAAAACTATTATAAGAACATGTGTAGCTGACAGAAGGCGGCAGCAGTTTGAGCTTCTCTTTGGAATAGCTGCAAAACACTTAATTGTTTGGGAATTCAAAGAAAATGTGACTTACACCACTGTGCCTTTCACATTGTCATATGACGTGTTCACATGTTACAACGTGCATGCGTGCAACGTTTTAGCAATTGCACTTATTCATGCACTTTTAACTGAATTTGATGAAAGAATGGGTTGAAAGAAGACAAATCGAACGTTGTCATGGAGTTACTTTTGCAGCATGGACACATATCGACATTTCATTATTGGTATTAGTAGACATAGGCAAACAATCCTGTAATGTTGAAATAATTGCAAAAGCTGGTAACTATCTTTGATTTAAATTTTACTGCATGCATTTATAGCCATACGGTTTTGTCCAAGATTAACGCGTCAATGTCTCAAACTGTGTTTAGCAGTTTGCCACTCTATACCCTTTGGCGTACGAGTGCATATTCTGTTCGCTTTTATTGAGCAGCCCCAGTCCAATTTGCGATGAAAAATGTTTAAAACATGGAGTTTGCCACCTGAAATGGCACTTAGATTTTGGAGCAATCAATTTCGCCGCAAGATCATGACATTGCGAACGGCTTTCAGGCGCTCTGCACATAATTTGACTCACACCATGTGTGCAGTGCGCACGCCAAGGGCCGATTTATCTTCGCCGAAACGAAACTGGGCTAATGGCGCCACCTGAAATGGCACTTTTATTAATTCTGTTGCTTATTATGCCACGCTATTTATGGAGCGCGGAGGTGATGGCAAATTAAGAGCGACTTCCTTATTCGACAGAGAATGGCTGGGGTCGTGACCAGGTGGAATTGGGATTGTTGCAGCAATTCTAGCTTGCTCAGATTCGTACTAAAGGTCTTGTATACGCTCGTATGTGTGCCATGCAATTTTAATTGCAATTGCTTGGTACGTTTAAAGGGCGCCATGCCTACAAGGAAAATGGCGCCCGAATAGCGTCAAGGAGAAATTTAAACATTTTGATATGATGATGGCACACCTAATCCAAATCTGTAAAATATCAGATTTCAACGTCTGATGCAGACCATTCCGAAAATAAATACGAAATGGAAACGAAATATGCCTGGCCACAAAAATGTGTAATTCTATATAGCATTTTGAAAATGTCTCAACGTTTGCAAATATCCTGTGTGCCAGAACGTTACATTTTTCGCTAATTTTCTGAATTCCGGTAATTGTGTTGATTTGCATTGTATTTATTTTGGAATTAACTTACGGTTATAGGTAACCTTATAGGTATGTGACCTTTAATTTACTCGTAACCTAACCTTCATATACATATACATGTACAGTGTATAAAGGTTCAACCGGCCCGTATTGACTGTGCATGTACTGAGTTAAATTGAATCTTAATATCCCCCCTTGCGTAAGTGATGACATTTTCTTTAACTGAGTTTTTTCTCCGTTTTTTAACTGAGCGAAATTTGTATCAAAATTAGATCAAAAATGATTGATTTCACTCATGCAAAAAGTTTTTTCTTGCAAAGCTTGATGACGTATGATCGATTTCAATCTAAATTTATATTTTGAAAAATGGCAACTTCGCATTAGCCCTCGTACATCATTCGTCATCTTTTCGCCATTCCCATGCAACCATCCCAACATATATACAGTATGTATACTGTATTGATATATAATACTTGAACGTTCCCTCAAGTCTGAACTGTGGTTTTTGCTTATTACCAAAGGAAAATTGGGGACGAATATCTTCACCTATATTTCTGGCTAAATTCAGGCATCATAATCCTGATCTCTGATTTGTTGACACTATAATGACGTAATCTGCGCAATAAGTGGGGATACTGGCAGCCAAGTTATACTTCCAAACAACCTTAACGGCGAAGCAACCCTTTTAGCCTGCTTTAAAGCCCATTCGCCTTCCAAATCCTTTCGACTTATTTATGGGCGTTTCGTAAATGTTGCGATGGACTGGCCATGTGCTTTGTCTCCATCAGCGCCTTCAGACTCTGGAAATATTGAAACGGCATTATTTAACCAATGTTTATGTTTTTCCCATCATCCTTTTCATTACAACGCCACCGTGTTTCTATTCGCTACCCATTTTTTCCCGCCTTTTATCGCGCACTTGAGTGACAAATAGCCATAAATAATAGGCTGCCAGTGGACCATAATGGATTGTCTCGTTGAAAACCTCATTTCCCGTGGGCCTCCTATCGGAAATGTCACCTCCGCACGGCAGCAGGCTGGAGCGCCGCATGTTTTAAACATGCCATTCCATGGTCCATTATTGTTTGTTTTGTGGGGACGTGGAGGGAATGCCATCTGCCGCTTTCTTAAATTTCATTACAATGGACTTTGCTTGTCCCTGGGCCTCGCGTGCCCATAAATACCTTATGCAACGACTCAATGGTGCTTTATTTATTTACTCGATGGGCCCTGTTTGGTTGCACTCAGATTATCCGTAATCAATCGAATTGAGCGAAACTTGATGTTTTTAAACGCTCTTCACGGTGGCCCTAATTGCTGTCTTGAAGGTGGGGGACCGGAAGTACCTGAAGCCGTGCTGCAGATGCCCACAGTAGCAACTTAGCAATTACAGTAGTGCGTGTTCCTGTCATAATTATGCACCGATTTGCGGCAAATTCTGGTATATCAGGTGAGTCAAGTCTTAATTGATTCCATGGCGATAATTTAGATAGTTTGAAAGGACTGTACACTGTACTGAAGTCCGGATTGGATAGCAAGTCATTACGTTTTTTTTTTGAATGTTATTCCGTTGATATCTCGGAAACAGTCAAAGTTAAGGGCAAACTTTCCACTTACGGAGTTGTAGAGCAGACTGCAGATTGTAGATATAGAATACGTGGCCTTTATATCAGTTATTGCCATGTAAACAGATTTTTGACTTGCAATATGTAGTGTAAAATTTGGTGCAGTGCGTGCATCTAATGTGTATTCATATCAATTTTGAGAACATCATCGATATGAAAGTTTGAATGAAAACAAACAATCATCATTCAACCTCCATGTTATGTAAGAAACTCTTGATAACATTAACGCCTTTCCCAGCTTGCCATTGCGGAATGGCAAGATTTTGATCGCAGATACACATTTCCATAATGTGTTTCAACATAGACAATAATACTGTGTATTTGATTTCAATCTGAAAGATGACCTGCTTCGCATGTTTTGTGTGCCCTTTCCGTATTGTTTTCAATAGATTTTGTAGACATGTTTTGGTAAACGTTAGCACGTGGTGTTTGCGTTTTGCACCTTTCGCAACACTATGCACCTGAAGTTTTCACTCTTATGAACGTTATTCCAACTTCCCAATTTTGTTTGATTTCAGAGGGCGCCAGCGGGAAGGACTTGAAAGGCATTGTGGGCGAGGAAATAACCGTACCTTGTGATGTTGGCCCCAAGGACGAATGCGGGGACATGCATAGCATCAAGTGGTACCACGGGGACTCCAGGATTGCCATGTACAGCGCCGAAGACGGAAAGACGGCATTATCTGGAAGTTTCCAACCTGACAGAGCGACGTTTCTACCCAATGAGAACCCACCGGTCTTACGGATAAATAAGATTGTGTTAAGTGACGAAGGGACGTTCCGTTGTGACGTCACGTACACTCAGCTCAAGAGCGGCTGCCCTGTCGTTACCACAACGCACATGAAAACACTAGGTAAGAAAACTTCTTGTTCCTCAATGGAAATGGTGACTGGTTGCTGGGATAACCACCCTGTAAGATAGTAAGATATCCTGCTTGTCACGCGATATGTTAGTATATGCAGGGTGTTTTTGAGGGAGATTCGATCAGATTTAAATTCGATCATTGTTCTGGAGTTTCAAAAGAATCTACATGTATTTAAAGAAAATTGAACTACGTGTAAATCAAAACAATAAATAAAGTTAGGCGTATGTATTGTATTGTATTGTCAATACAATAAATTGTGCGATTTGCATAATTGCTGGAACATGTACACATACTGTACATGAACCTTAACCCAGTCCCAATTATGCACATTCCAGCAAAGATTTGTGATATGATCAGTGGCAGTCATAGGTTGTTTACAGTCACATGAGTTGCTTAGTGAATAGTTTAATCCCTTTTGGCATTTTTGCGTCAAACATGTACCAGAGACAAGGCTAGAGAAAATGACTGAATTAGTTTTATCGATCCCTGCTTTTGGGTGGTGATAAGGGATTTCCCGGTGATTTTTAACCCTGAAGAACAATAGAATAACATGCCCCAGTTATATGTATCCTAATTACAACAGCTTTTTATTAAATACTTGTACAGGTATACACTGTGTGGCTGTACTACAAATTAGACCCTGCTCCGCCATAGACACTATGAATGTGTGCCTTGTGCCCCGTAGGCTGATAGCGATGGCCTGTATAGGATGATTAGCTAAACAGAAATTCCTTATTGACGTTGCCTAAGGTTAAGTTAGGCTGAATTACATACAAATATGCACAACAAATATAAATTACACAACTTGAGCTAACCCCCATTCCACTCAAATATAAAAGAATTAGCAATTAGCTGAAAAATGTGTGAATGAAGCTTACACATGTAGAAAGTACATGACCATACATTTGTGGAATAGGGTCCAGATGTCAGGTTTCACTGAGGGATTATTAAAATAGGAATTGAAATAACCAGTTGCGGCGTAGAATGCAGATAACTTTACACAGCGGTTGGAATATATTTCAAACAGATACACATATACATGTATATATGGTGACAACGTTTTTTCCTCGTCAATCTTAATAATCTTAATATAATCTTAAAATAAAATGTTGAAAGAAGATAAAATAGCTTCTTCGATTCTCATGGAGTAATATCTAAATCCTACATTGCATCTACTGTATTCCAAACTGTGTTCCTTATAACTGATTTTTTAAACTATTTTTCGTAATAAATGCGATCGCCCTGTATGTATTAGCATAAACTGAGCAACTAGAGCTTTGCTGAAACTTCCAAACCTTTATATCATCGACTCAGTTGACTTTACCCCCGAGCTGAACAGTAAACTGCAAATCCATACTTCCATGATATTCCCCTTTAGTATCGTCCCCGACAGCTGTTTAATGCCGCCGAGGTCAGGGGTTAAACTTTGAGGGCTTCGCGAATTAGGAGTAGGATGCTCGGATACAAGTGATTAAGAGAAGTCCGAAGCCATTCCAAGTAGGTTCATTATTTCCGATGCGAGCTGCCCCCAAAATGATTTCTTTTTTGGTAATAAGAACGGCATTGATTTTCAGTTGCAGAAATAATTGCATCTGCACTCGGCAACACTGACGTTGATTTACTCTCCAGTCCCACAGACCCTTATTATTCCATCGTCTTGCGTTTAACGTAACACGAGAATCCAATATAGGAGAGTTAATATTTTTGGCGTTTTCGACCCACATCTATTTTTTTCTGCCTATGGCTGTGGACCATCTGCCTGTTTTATTTTGGCCGTCTTAGGTAATAGCTTTTTCGCTGGAAGACTGGCCAAGCCCAAGCGTTGCTGCTGTCAATTGATGGCCCATTTTTATGACTGAATAATAAATATTTAGGGGATGCTCAGGAAATATATGTGATAGGGAACATCTGCTCCGAAAATGCTAAGACAAATGCAAGAAAACAAAGATGGATACTCCTGAAAATTCTAAATTGCTTCTTTAAATATAAGGATTTATGCGAATTTTGTTGACTTAAAATACCGTAGGAAACTATTGAAAATTATAAGGATTTACGCTTTTACACCTTTGTTTTAGTTTTTCATTGAAAAGGAAATAACTGGAATCCCGATGCGTTTACTTTAATTTTCTGCAAATAATCCTAAAAATATCTTTTACTAACCAATTCTGGTGCCTACCCAGTTACAATATGATGTAAGTCATAAAGTCAATAATTGTATGCTAAAACCATGGTAGTTTTTGGAGTCTTCATTTGGGGCAAATATTTGATCCGTGCAAACCCAGAGCCCAACTGGCCATATGTTAAAGTAGGCTGCATCCAAAATTGATGGAATTTCAAATATTTTAAGTTGGCATTTTATATAGCAGACATCTTAATCGATACCCAATCGCAATTTCTCCACGTACTTAATGGATGGCCCCAGGGTTGCAAATAGGCCATGCGACGCAAAAGGCGTCCAATGTTAGCTGGAATATCGATGACATGATTACTTGAAATATTATCAAAGCAGGGCTGTGATAAAGAGAATTGGAAAGCTAATGATGTATTGCCAACATCTGCCATAACTCAATGGGCTGCCAACGACCCAAAAAGGGAAAGGATAAAAAAGAAAACGATTTGTCACCCACCCGGCTGCATTCATCGTTTTGGAATTATGTCGTCCATAAATTTGTCATCATTTGCCAGGGAACAGCCTCGCATTCCGTAGAGTTTCTTCTGAAGTATGAACTTTAAGGACAAAGGCAAGACGGACGAGCTTCTTAGTGGCATAGGTCTACCCTAAACTTTTTCTAAGAAAAATGTTCATCTACAATAAATATCACTTTTCGAGCTGATAAAGTTAATCTTGAAGACCATACCATACCAAGCTAGGGCTACTTGAAAGGCTTGTTCAAAGGTATTTTCTTGTCATGGAACTAGTCTATAAACCTAAATAAAGGCTAAATCGTTTACCGGTCTGAACTCCTCTGAAATCCAATTCTTCGAGTGGACCTTTTGTTTACAAGAAATTTGATTATAAATCTCAGTCTCGCTTGAGTGAGATATATTTAGCCGTTGTTGTCGGTCCAAGAGTGCTCTTGGAAACTAAACGCCTTCGTGGCTGGGTTAATCTATGCCAACTTTGTTTTTCTTTAACGAAAAGAGATGCTGATTTATCTTGAGCGTATTTTAGTCTAAATTTGTTATCATTCAGTGATGCCAGATCAGGGATTTCTTCTATTTCTGTCGATTCTCCTTTTGTCTCTGTTGAGGCAATGAACTCGTACAGGCTTCTCATAATGCTACTCTTATGCCTCTCATATTTCTATCTTGCAAACCATAGGTTTTTTAAATAAATTACACAATAATTTGGGATCTACTAGAATAGTCCCTTCTCAAATCGCAGTTTATATTTTCATGCTGCCTGACCCATTATATCCTAAACTAAACTATGCCAAAGCTATTAATTGCTAAATTATGCCATTTTTAAAAAAAGATGGTGAAATGAAAATATTTAAACTTTTAATTATTTATGGCTTGACCTGCTATTATCCTTTTTGGATGGCAATGCTTAAACGACGTCTAAAGTTGGAGAGGTGACAGTGATTAGCAAAATTCGAAGGTTTGAGTAGCTGGAATTTTATTGTCTGGCACAAATTTAGTTCCCGAGCACATTGAAACTGTTCTAAAACGACCGTTGAATTATGACTCATGAGTGTCTTTTTCTGGATACCGATAACTATCATTGCATTGTTGAGTAACAACAATATCACATACATAAATTACAAGATTTTATCAGATTAGGTCTAATAATCATAATATTACGGAAATATATGCAGATATTAAGCTACAGAATTTGTTGGTGTGGCTACAGTAAGCTTAATTGAATGACACCATTCCATAGACAATGTTGAAATTGCCAATTCCAGATGAATTAGTGCTCCATCGAGGACATAACCAAATTATGAAAAAGACATGCGTGTGTAGCAAGTGGTTCCAGTATTTTGTCGAACTATTTTATTAGTGTCAACTACCCAGTAACGCGAACGTGACGCCGTTCTTTTCGTTCTTTTATGCAAGGTTAAATCGTGCCAAGATTAAGTTGTCCTAAAATATCTAGCAGTTGCGAGGCAGAGAAAAGTGCACGTCCCATAACATTTTAGTTGCCGTGCTAAATTATCTGCATGAGAAGGCGTGGCGTGCCAAATATGCGAACATATGCGTAATGGAAATGCACGCAAGAGCATAAATAATCCCGACGAAATTGAGCTGCAGTCATGTGCAAATAATTCCAAATTTGGTACCTTGGGATGCATTTCTCAGGCATGGATAACGGTAATAATTTTTATTGGTCTATTTCATTTTTCGAGACCAGAGCCATTACTTATGCCGAATGGCTTTTGGTGTGCCTGGCGAATCCATTTTTAACGGTTGATATGGCGGAATTAGATAATCGTGCATCATCATTAAAATTAATCCTAGCTCGCTTTTATGGCCGCGCAATATGCAATTGGAACGTTAATGCGACTCATGAATACAGACTTAGACCGTCCGAATTAAACAGGTGGCGCTTGCGAACACGCAACCGGCATGACAAGATTGCATGGAAATGAATTTTATTGAAAAAAGGATGAGTTAAAATATAGAAATTTATTTCCATAATACCATGTTCGAGTTCCTAATCCAGCCAAGTTGCTGCTTATAAATCAAAATATTAAAAAACTAACTCCATAGATATGTCGTTAATATCCAGCCAAATTCTTTTATCAACGTGCAACTTTTCATATCCTTTTTGCATTTTAAACTTATTCTGTTTTTTAGTTTCTACTTAACGTGAATTCCTATGCGATAAGATATGGAGATAAGATTAATCAACTGTAAACCTAAGTCGAAACCAGCTAATTTAATGCAAATTGTATGACATCAGACGCTGAAGATTCCAAATGAAGGTGTAAAACCTTAGCGCTGAGTTTTGTCCATAAAAGAAACTTCTTTTTCGAAGTTGTGGAGCTACATAGATTTCTTAAGTTTGAACGTTTTGTTTGATAATGCGAAATTGTCTGATGGTTGGGCAGCTAAAGAAAGAAAGCACATTTTAGGATTAATTGATATTATTATCATTATTGGTACTACAAGAACATGCACCACTCTTGTATACTATACAAGTAGGGTTGAAATATAAATATTTTTCACACATTAGACCAGGGTCTAATCAGCAATGTGTGTAAAAAATAAGCAATGATCACATTCGGGATCCCGTAGTCTTAGAAATTTACTATTAATGGTTAATTTGAATGGACGTGGAGCATCTTTAAATGTGCCCATCGATGTTCCAGAATGTCAAATAGTCCCTGACGCAACTCCGAGCCAATCCCGCATTCTCCCCTGCAACTCGACACTGGAAATCATTTCCAGATGATGGCCATAAGCCATTAGAAATTCAATTTAACGATGAGGGAATAGCGGTCTGATAAATTGGGAATATGGATTTCACCTCCCACCCCATTCCCTTTTCTGTGCCTGCAAATAGTTGCATTGAATTGAAAGTGAAACGTGCTAGATAACGACGAGTGACTCTTGTGAGCACTTCGTCGTTTTCACGGTTGGGATCACCATCATCATCTGGAAGATCGAAAATGGCTGTAAAACCCAATTCTAAATGTAAATGTGTTTTTTTGCTTTTTTGCAGCCATACCGCAAGCGCCCGAAATCGAACTGGAGCAGGAGAACGACGAGGGGGACAGGAGGGTGACCGCCACCCTCATTGGCCCTTTTCACGAAAACGAGTACATCAACCTGAACTGCGCTTCTGGAGGAGGCAAACCCCCCGCCCAGGTGTCGTGGTGGAAGGACAACCAGTCGCTAGGGGGCTTCTTCAGGGAGGAGCTTGACCCTGATGGCACCGGCACTGGCCAGAGCGCCGTGCGGATCAAGGTCACCAGGAGTGACCTCTTGTCACGCTACACTTGCCGGGTCAACCACGAAACTCTGGAGAACCGCGAGGCCCTCGTGGGGGCCTTCGTGGCCTGGGTGCAGCTCGATGTTTTTGGTGAGTTAAACTTTGCCCTCTCGAAATACTCATCAAAATGTCGTTATTATTTTGCTGCTAGCTAATACCGAAATGATGCAGGGCGATTAGTCTTCGTTTCATTACAAAAATGAATTTCATAAACTGTTGAGATACAGAGAGCTAGCTGCTTAACAAGGCCCGAGTGGGATTGCAACAAATTCAATAATTCAAGGAACAAATTTTGGAAAAGGACAAATGAAGATTGCTTCGTACATTTGGTTGATGGCGTAAGGCGGCGCTGATATAGGTAGCATTTGAAATTGCATTTACAGTGCAAACAATGTTGCGCTGGTGGCAGGATAAGTACTAGATCTAAACAGCCAATCAGTGTAGTTTGGTTGTATGACGTTACCAGAAAACACATTGAGCTTTTTTTGTTTGAACCCAATTTTCGGTTCTAGCAGTTACATCGCCTCCTGCTGGCAACCCCTGTAAACCAAATGCATCACATCGAAGACTTCAGTTGTACCGTTTTCTAAAGTTTTACATTTTTGTCAGTACCTCATTCGTGTAAATTACGATTTACACAACTTCTTGAGGTGGTTGGATTCAAGTAACCTCAAACAATTTAAGCAAGTTAAAAGCAAATAGTATGCAAACAGTTTAAGCTGGCTTAACGTGAAATACTTAGGTCCTGTTTGTGATAAATCTGGATGCAGCGGAGATTCCCAAATTTCCATATCAGGCGTCATTTCAAACGTATTGGGAAAGTGGATGCGATATGCTAATTGCATCTAGTTTTACCATTCACAAATGGATCACAATCCCGAGATTCATCCAGGTTTTATGAAGCAGAGCTTTCTAAGCGTTTTGAAACATGTGGCCATCAGGTGCGGTAGGGCAAGACAGTTAACATCACATCTCCAATGTCTTGATGTAGGGTTATTCGAGGGTAGTTAAAGCTTGCATGTAAACATAGTGCATGTTTTGAAATTCTCACATTTGACGGAAGCATTATGAAGCTACCCAGAAAAAAAACAACTTTGACGAAGATAACGGAATTAGTGCTTCTCGTCTTGTTGCGCCTTTGATCAACGAATAACGCCATCCCATGCTGTTAAATGTCCCTAGAAACCGAAATTCATTTCCCATCTTCATCCGACGGCTTTACGTATCTCCGCACACGGATTAACCCCTTTCTGGAGTCCCCGCCAACCCCCTAGATTGGGCGTGATTGTTTACCCCTGATCGACTCCGCTCTGATTTCTGTAATAATAATCCAATTACTCGGTCGGTTGTTAGCCCAACCAGCCTTCAAATAATCTTTATTAAATTACTTTTAATGGGGTCTATTTTGAGTTGTTTTCATAAGAAATAATTGCCGAGCCAGACCCGAGATGAAGGATGAACGTTGTCATGCGAGCATAGCGGGTCTCGCCGCAAAATCTCAAGGCTCAAAAGTCGTTTTTGTCTTCCCAATATGTCGTTATTAAATTTATGGGGAGCTACTTAAGCGCAGGTGGTCTCGGTTTCCTGGTCTCGTCAATTAAATTGGACTTTCTTCCCCTTACACCGGATTTGTCCAATCCAATGCGCTTGATCGAATCGAGTGAAACTGTTTGAGCGATTTCAACGAAAAAAAGGAGAATAGGTGATGGAGAGACCAAAAGGACGAATTTGTAGTTTTTGACTCCATTCTGAACAGATGTGCTTTTAAATTAACTTCAAGCTGCCCCTGAATGTCGGCAATCACTGAGTGCTTCGATGTAGTCGTGGTTTGCCGTTATAGATTAAGTCAGGGGAACGTTTCTAAAGCAAGTAGTTTTCTGGCCAAGAAATTTTCCGAGGTGTCTTTTCATCTTGTGCCTGGTGATGAATAATTCTTGAGATCGACGTTGAGAGCCACGGCCAAGAATTTTCACTGCGCCAAATATTGGCATAATAAACTCCTAGTAAATGCGCAACTTTTCATCTAATTAAAGATGGATGTTAGTACATTTAGAATTGTTTTCGAATTACCATAATTGCTTCTATTCTCATTATAATTATATTATTTTATTGTTATAATCGTCATCATTATCATGGTTATTATCAGCAGTCATGATCGATTGATGATTTCATTTGCTTAACAAGCCCCGAGTAGGATTGCAATAAATGTGGTCGTAAGGGAATATCTATACTCTCTTAGAATGACATGAAGTCATTGCGTCTGATCGTGTGGAAACCATGGAAAAGTCAGTTAAAATTGACATGATCTTTAGAAGTCATGAAAATTCGTGTGGAAGTTTATGTGGCACAGCTATTTTGATTAAAATCTGTCCATGTATAGGTCAATTTGGTTATTGTCATCTGAAAAATAACGCTTTGGAAAAGCTAAAATCTTGCACGGCACACTTGTCCCCACATATGCATGACCAGGTCTCCCTTCATTTATGAATGCTATTGGTCAACATCAGTAATCACGATGTTCCTTCAAATAGAGGTATTTTATTGCTTGCCTTGGGTGTTTGGTGTAAAAAATTAATGTGAGCGAGTCTTCCCATAGGAGTGTCGCTTGTTGACACCAGAAAGTGCGACACTTCACTCTTCAAGAGTGAAACTCGAGTGTTGGCTTCCGGATTAAGAAAGGGTGACACTTAAATCGTGCACGTCTCAATGGAGCACACGAGTCAAGCAACTCCCGGTTTGCAAATTTCCCTTCGGTGCTAGTACAGGGTGTCCATAAATTATTCAGCAGTCGAGCATCGCTCGCAGAACCATCGGCCTTAACAGTCCATTGAAGCGTATAATGGGGTGAATGATTCATGAACACTTCTTGTATCCATCTCTGAGGGCCGGGTTTTATTTGCAACTGGCCGCTAGGGGCGCCACGCAGCTCGCCTCTGGAGCGCCGTTCCCAGGCAAATTGTTTTGCCAAAGCGGCTGGCATTCATGGTGACACAATGTCCTCAGCCCGAATGCCCCATAATGCATGTTTTATGCGCCCATAACAAGAGTTTTGTCAACAAAAGGATCGCATATGCGCCACCCGATAAATTTCCGGCAACGGGTCCGAAGGGCTGTCGCCGGGTTCGTAAATCGTCGTCGGGGGCGCGCACTTTTGTGTTTTGACGTTTAGCGCAAAAAACGCTGGCTGCCATTCTTCATTTCACAATCGCTTGTCAGCCACCACCACCAGCATGAATAATAAATTCTCTCGCTTTTCTTGAGTCGGAGAAACGTCTACGGTGGGCTTTAGAGACGCTTCCTCCTTCCCGGGTCGATTCTAGGCGCAAAAAAAGTTACTTCTTCAAAATTGGGGAATTAAGGCACAAAACGACGGCCTTACCCAAAAACCCACCTCTGGCTTACTCGTAGTTGGAAGCGCTTTTATGCCCCTGGATCCCAGGAGCTGCTAATCACCGCCATCCATCAAGTCGTCTTTAGGAGCGCCGTAGAATGTATGAAAAAGTGTGACGTTGTCGATGGGATGGAACTGCTTCTTAAGCAACTGTTACTCTCGTTGAATGGTAGCGACCCGTTAGATTTGTAGTGCTGGTTCAAGCTGACAGGTGCCTGTGTTCTTTAATTCCCCAACCAGGAGTTTGAGAAAGCCAAGGAAGCTGTTCTTACTGCTAGTTTTACAAGTTTTCATCTAAGGTGGATGTGGGGTGAGGGATGGGGAGGAACATGAGTGGATAGAAACGAGCATTGAATTGAAGGAATAGTGGGGGATTTTGGGAACCCAGTTCTGATACCGACTACATCTGGCTAATGAGTGTCTGATGGAGTAAGGGAGGCTGACTGCTGGGCTTTGGCCCCTACCCCACATTGCAAGAAGGTGTGATTTTGGAGTTTTCAACCGAAAGTTAATTGTACTTACGTGTTCTTGGGTAGGGTAGCATTTTAACAAAGGAAACTCCAGACTAAATATTCTTGAGGTTTCAATGAAAATGATACAAATGTAGATTGGGACAGATTTTGTAAGCAATACTTTAAGGTTTTCAACGAATTTGGAAATATGTGTTTAAGTTTATGCAAATTGTATTTATTTGAGCAGTATTTCTGTTTCATTGACATTAATGAAAACTTGCCTTCTGTGTCAATTCACAATTGTGGTATAGAAACAAAATGTTCAATAAGTGTTTAGTTGTAACCGATACAGTTGGTGATTTTCGATTTCTTCTAACATCCTTTTCTGGTTGTTAATTGCAGTACCTCCTAAAGTACTGGAGCTCCAGGACCAGGAGGATGTCATGGAAAAGGAAACAGTGAGCATGACATGCACCGCGAGTGAGGCGCGACCAGCAGCCACCATCAGCTGGTTCAATGGCAGCGAACCAATTACCGACCTGCCCCCTATGGTAGTGGAGGAACAAAGGGACGGTACCTACATGTCCACCAGCACGCTGACCTTTGCAGCAACCCGATTCGATGACGAGGAGGTGTTCACCTGTCAAGCAGCCAATCAGGCCATGGACGACAACCGCTTGGATCCGCTGAAGGATTCTGCTGCTCTCACCGTATTCTGTAAGTACTTTTTTGTACCTTCTAATCCATTAGGTAACACCCCTTCTGAGCATAGTTGGATTTCGGGCTACTTATTTATGAAGACAGGGTCGTGGCTCGTGTGAGGTGTCCATCTACAGCTAACAAGACCCTGAGTCAGTTGTTTTGTTATATGGGATTATTGGATGTTTATGAGGGAAAAAACAATGTACTGATATTCGTTTTCCCAAATAAGGTTAGCCGTTTCCATGAAATCCTAAAACATGAAAATGAAAATATGACTATCACGTTTTATTACATAACATTTAGATTACATAACATTATTAAAATCAGACTGACACTGTAAGACCTAGTCGACACACATGCAGAAGGAATGCACGCTTCGTCTTTAGCTTGCTGAAGGCCAGACAGGGCCTCAGTTTTTGATGTCGGTTATTCACTTAGAAAAGCTAACTGCCAATTAGGAAAATTACCCCCAATTTGCCTAGGCTTAATTTGCGAGATGGCAAACGCCAATCATCCTCGCGCGCGGCCGTAATTAGCAGTTTTCGGCTTCTGGGCTGTCGGCGAAGAGATACTTCTTACAAATTTTAATAATCTCCATTTCCACTGGGTCTGCAACGACTGGGGCCGCCAGCATCTCAGTCATTAGCAAGATGGAAGTGAAAGCTTGTGATGTGTTTGGAGCTGCTAGTGGTTGTCGCTGGGGAATGGTGGTGAGAGCGGCGAGATGACACGATTGCCAACATCCGACATCCAAGATGATGCAAGATGGTGGATTCCCATTGCATGGGGTGGTAAACCTGCAGTGTATGTCGGAAGATCAGAGGTGTCCTAAGCTGAAAGGCGAATTGGTGAGAGGCTCAAGTGTTTTTGTGCACTATCCGCAATAACTAAAAGCTGTTAGGTTTTAGATTCGAAGCTTCGAATCGTACTTGGCTTTTGCAATGGCTTTTGGCCTGTTATAAAGATTTGCAAGAATAACTAGATAGGGATGTAAAGGTGAGTCCTTTAGATGAGTCTGGTGATCGCACTACGTGTACATTGCAAGTCACTGAACGTCTTTTCTTTATCGAATTCAATGGCGGATTTGCCATGCTTTCTTATCTCTTCGCAAATCCAATGCACGTGGCCGCATCCAGTAGGGCGAGTTGGCCACAGCTCCGCTATCTCTATATATTAATAAGAGCTGTTACGTCCTTTTCTCTCTGCACAAAGTCGATAAACGAGGGTACTTCCAAAATGTCGAAATTTAATAAGCAGTGCGTTTGGAGTGGAAGTTGCGACATTGGATCGCTGAGCGCAAGTGTAAGTTTTGAGTGCCTGCGATAAATGGATGCCAAGATTTTATGAAATTATTTCTTTATAAATCAGTTTACAAAATTAATTCTTTTGGGCGTAGTTAGTTATAGTCCCTAGCTGCTTTAAATATGCGAGTTTTATTGCATTTGAACTATTTCTACTCATCAACACCATTCCCAGCTACCATATTTCATTTCCTTTTTTTTTTTTTTTTGGTTTTATTGTTTTGTGCACATTTGCAAGATAGTTGTAGGAAAAAGCAAGCAGACGTTTTCTAGCGTTCCAGGGAGCTATAGTAATGAAACTGGGAACTGAAACTGGGGCAAATGTGCCGACCAATGGGGTCCATTCGCCTGTTGCAGGCGATTAAGATACATGTAGGTTAGATGCAACTAATTTACACTAAATTTACACTAATTCAAGTTCCAGGCCAGTGCACATGACGAGAATTTCTGCCATTTCTGTTGCCATCCATTTTAAGTAGTGTATGTCCGATTAGACTACACTCTACGAGAACCCCCAACATGTTCGCCCTTGTCAAAATAGTGATTTTATACCGATCACATGGCATTATGGAAACCAGCCCTGATTTCTCAGAAAATTGGAAACCCAGACTGATTTGACGGAAATTTGTCCAGACAGCCTGATTAGGCGATTCTGGGCTTAATTAGCCGCGCCCGTCTTTCATAATTAGCGTTGCTGAGCAGATGCCCTCATTTGCATCCCATGTGCGTCCTAGATGTTGTTGATTCAAGATTTTTTATGGTCTCGCACATATTTATCAGAAATTAGCCGGCCTGCTCGGGCATGAGTTGACTCCGGTGATTAGAATTCAAGCCGGAGACCAGATTCCTCATTTGCATATTAATTTCGCCGAAAAGGTTAGCGCGATAAGACGCATGCCTCAGCGCGCGCGGGTCCCGAGAGGGGCGCCATTTTTCAGAATGCACATTCACGCTGCTTATGGGCGGAGGGATACGGACGCAGAGGTGAGCTTCGGTGCGCCTGACGACCACCTGGGGAATGCTGCGCGACGCCTGTCGAATTCAATTTGCGCCTCATGCTGGTGACATGTTGTGACGGAAATTTGTGAATTATGCGCAGGGGGACGCCAGAGGCCATGTTTTTAATCGATACTGTGGTGATTTCGAGGTTTAAGCTCACGTGGTGACAATGTTGGGGGGCTCTTCTTAACTTCTTTAGTCTACAAGATGGCACTATTTCTTCAGGCACATTCCAGTGAATCTCAGCGCCCTCTGTGTTCTAGATGTTTTTCCCCATAAGGGGATTTTAAATGAGGGGTAACCTTGAACCTTGAGCAGCTTGAACGTTAACATGTTTGTGGATGTTGCATCTTACGTGCTAAAACCCCCATTAAGAAAACCTTTTTTTTTTTTCGTATTTACCTGTTAAGTGGGTTGAATGGAGGGGTAAATGTGCTGTGTGTGTTCCATCATCTTTGCTCAGCCAAGTCCAAAGAGCTGCAGTGCAAGATCTTGCATTTTGTGGATGCACCTTACAAGTAAATAATTCCTACAGAGCACTAAGGTGCCAATCATATCACCAGTTTGTGATCACTTTAGTGCTGAGCTATCATGGGGCATGCTTGTCGGCATACAGTATACTGACATGTAGTGATATCAGTTGTAACTACTCTAAAAATCAGTTTTGATTTTATATGTTCATACAGTATACATGTATAGGTAAACTTATATTTCATTAACATCGATTATGTCTATCACTATACAAACATATATGAGTTTTCGTGATATGGGTAATAATTTAATATTGTTGTATACAATTCTTTGTGCAAATGTACTGGTAATACCACTGTTGGCCATGTAACCAGTGATATCTGTTATATGTATGCTAATATCATCACTTATCAGTAAAATTGATACCGATATCATCACCTATCAGTACATATGCATCGATATCACTGCGAATTTTTTGCTTGCTTGTACCGAACATCCCAACATAGTAACGTACGTTCCTTTCCCTGGGCGCCTGACGTCATCAGTCGCCAACTTCCGCTTCCTTCGCCATCCGCCGCCAGGGTGAATGCGCCGCGCTTCCGTTAAAAGGCATTTGTGACGCCACTTGGGAGCTGAACCAATTAGCGTACACGCGAACGCCATCTGCATACAAAAGCCGTTAATATACTTTTTACATCCACTCGGGTCGCTGCCGGATGCATTAAAGGAGTGTTTTGTGCCAGCCTTTTCAGATGCCAGCGCAACTCGAGAAAATGTGACTTTGTTGCGAAGATATGCGTAATGGATCCGTTTAATGTTGTTACTCTTTTGTTGGCATTTGCATGCGAAATTGCGATGCTAATGAAGTTGTAACACGTGCGCAGTCTAATAGAGACCGCGGATAATACACCTTTTCTATTATTCCAGCTGTGGATTATCAGGCCGTAACTTTCTATTGCGCCAGTTTTAAGTGCCAGCGACGTCAAACTCATGGGAACAACCCCCGTCCCTGTGGGCAGGGCGAGGCTGGGCCCGATATGCTAATGGGACGGTACGGCAGCTTTGATGAAACCCTTTGGCTGCAGTTTCGTTCCTGGGCATTGATGGTTTTAGGCAACAATTACCAATGGACAAGCGGCATTTTACATGTCGGAAGCTAGAGGTGGCAACTTGTGAAGCCAGGTGAATGCATGTTGGCTGACGTCCCATTGAATGTCCGGGGTGAATTAAGTCATTGAAGTCTGGGTGAAGTTTGGATAGTCAACCCCACACCACCGCCATCCCCTCCCTCTCCTTCTTAGACGTACTATTCCAGTACACGTATAGATGCATAATTTTTGTGCTAGGGTGTAACAATTCGGAAATCCCCAAATGGCGAGCTTTCCCTCGCAGCTCTTAAGTTTGCAGTGATTGCCCATTGATTGGGGCAGCAACATCAGCTATTGCAGTTTTGGTTCATTTTGGTTAGTGAGGTTCCGTTAGGCACAACAATAACATTCCTGCATACTGATTTTCATTTAAATCAGTTTGTACTACCATAGTGAGGAGTACGCAATTGTTACAGCAAAATTTAAGAACAATTAAAGTAAAGTGAACTATACAGAATGGAACATTGCAGCAACAAAATAGATAAGTAAAAAATGATGTATTAGTGTGGCTAAGTAGTGTTGTGATTGGTCGTTATGGAAAGATCTCGATGTTCTGAGTGTTCTCTTGCAACATGGAGTCCCTACCTTCACTGTTCCTTACCATTCTTTCCAACTGCCAATCCTTGTCGGTGCTTGGCAGTAAAAGGCAGTGCGGTAGTACATGTATAATGTAGATTCCATAAGGCCAGTGAAATCGTGTTGTTATTAAGTAATGGAATTTGGCGTGGCTTAGCTGGCATCCTCTGATCCTCATCTCCCTGGAGCGCAGGCGGTCAATGCGAAGATAGACGAGTAATCTTCCATTTTCTTCGTTTAATAGTTTCGTCGTAAAAACTGTTCTGTTGATGAGCAATAAAGGCTGAAAGTTTTCCTCGCCAAGCCCATTGGCTGCCAAGGGCTTTCGAGGGCCCCCAGACCGACATCGCGCTTTGTTTAACCACGTGCGCGATGCGACATGGGCTTTTCATTAAACTAAATGGTCATTCTTTGTATTTTTGATGGGCTTTCGTGCTTCAGTCTCGTGATGGAATAGTTTAGTGGCGTACTCTAAAAATCTCGGTAATGGCTGCGGTTTCTATTAGAATGTATACATTTTTTAACAGGGGCCAACTGGGGCAGGCCTTGGGGGATCGGGTTATTGGGACGCGTGCTTAGCGAAATGAGCTTGTTGCGTGAAAACTGCGGTGGTTTCACTTTCACTCTGAAAACTGCTCTTTCAGACCATCCCTCTGTGCAGCGAAAATGCATGCTGAGTATTTAAAGGAATTATGACTGACACTGAAAGCATGTTTCGACACTCTTGTGTACCGCGAAAACTGGTTTTGGAGCGATTTAAGTAATCGCCGCTGGTGGCGCCACTGGCTCTTCTTGCTGCAAGCCAACAAACTGGTATTTCTCCGCCAATTTCGGGCGCAACTATGTCGTCCAACCACTCAAACTGATGGTCTAGAAGAGTGCGTTAGTATGACATGAGTCTTGACTTCGAATTTATCGTTGTTTACCGTACTGGTGTTCCAGGTTGATGTCAAAAATAGCTGATGTTTTGGAAAAGAGATGTTTATTTGCTAAATATGTGACCATATTCTTATAGATTTGTCAGATGCATTAATGCTGAATACCGTAAAACGTGGATAGTGGGATCTCAAATGGGACCCTCTCAAGAGTTCACGCTTATATAGGTGCTTCACTAACATAATTTCTCAATTAAAAAGGAAACGTGGTACTGAATTCCAGTTACAGAGTACTTTTGAAATAATAATAATAAATACATCTTTACACGTCTTTTTGAGTCAGTCAGGTGATAGGGCAAACTCAAGCCGCTGGACAGGAAAGATGGCATCATTGGCTCTGCTAATGAGTTTAATGACAAGCTTTGATTCTTTCCAACCCAACCACTGGAGTTTAAGAACATGCCTAGTGGCAATAAATTTATGACTTATTTGCAGCTGGAGTGCCTTATTGCTCTGCTTGTGACAACAAGCGTGACAGGTGCCTGTTTCCGCAGCTTGTGAAGTTGTGATGCCACAACTTACAAGTAGAAGTAAGGAAAAGTTATACCACTTAAAGTGGTCGAAATTGAGCCAGCTATGGAGGTTTTTTTTTGGTGAAAACGCTCGGACTGAGATAAAATCCTAATTATAGAGGTTTCGCGCTTACCTAGGACCCACTTATACAGATTCTACTGTACATCAATTATCGAGAATGAAGCTCTATAGATGGCGTTGTTATGTTGTATTTTTTTCGACAAGTTGCCTGTTAGTGCATGTTTTCGAATATTAAAACTCTATTAATGTGCCGTATAATTACATTTTTTAGGGTGAGTCAGTTTGGTGGCATCCCTTATAGTTGTAAGAAATGACTAAGTAAAAATTTGAGAAATTTCTCTACACCTCGTAGCCTCGTTTGTAAGTTTACTGCACGAAATGTTACTTTCCGCAACAATAAGGTAAATGGAGCGCTTATCTAGAATGGCGTTTATAGCACAATGGAAGGCAGCTATGACTGCAAAACTTACAAATGAAATTTCCCAGATATTTAATTAACGTTGGCTTTAATTACACGCCAACCAACTTGCCTCCATGCGGAGGGAGTGTGGCTCGACTTAATTGATTCCGCTTGCGTTTCATTCCTGGCGAGCTTTTGTTCATTGTGAGAACTGTTGCAGGGCCAGGCGTTTCGCGATTTTATTAAAACAATTTTGTACTTAATTATGCGCTTTGAAAGCAATTTATTAATTCAGGCTTTAAACGTTTTAATTTCCTACTTCGGAGCTCGCGTACTAGCGATGTTAGTTAATTGGATTTCACATGCGAAATGTGTTGTTTGGCGATGGTATGGTTCCAACAGTTTGCACCTCATAATCATGGTCTGGTGGTGAAGCATGGTAGGAAAAATCTGAGTCAAAACCTACAATTATCATTGAATTGAAAACATAAGACGTGCAAAGGATCTGTCATTAGCAAACTTCAAGAAACAAATAAGGATGTTCCAACGAGCTGTAACCTGTCAAAAACTGTAGCGGTCTTAAGTTGAGATGCAACATAACTTTGCTCAATGTAAGTCGGAATGTACGTCGGCTTTTTTGCGACAAATATGACTTGCAAGATCTGTGCACTTGTAGTATTTCCAAGTTTTCACATGCTTAAAATACACACTATGGTAGGGCTTCTCCAACGCTTTAGCTTCTATCTCTGCTACCTCCTCCTCCTTCCCGTTCCTTCTTCCTTTCAATATCTAGCCTATTCAATTTCCGCTTTTCTTGCTTCTTATTTCTCTTTTATATCCACCCTTTGAGGTTCTTGTCTTATTCATCTCTTCTTGTTTTCCCTTTTTTCACTCCTCATTTTCTCCATATTGGTGTTCCTTTTCTCAGGTTCCTCCTTTTGTTCACTGATGCATTTTCCTTATTGTCCAATGCAGCTCATTTACCTACACTATCATAATTTTTTCTTAGTTTTTTATTTCATCCATTACTTCCATTTTCGGTTTATTTAAGTTTACTTGCATTCGCTTCGTTGCTTGTCATTCCATTTTTTTAAATAGCCAACATTCATGCACTGACATTGCATGCGTGGGGTATCTATTTCATTTGGGGAAAGATAGTGGATGCAATAATGATGAAACATGGAGCTTAATTATAAAATAGGCGGCATCATGAGTTAACAACTCTCGACATGTGCAAACCGCTATGGTATTTCGGTGATGGTCTTTGCATGATGTTTCACATTTGCAACCGGGCTCCCATTTCATCATATTTCTATCTGACCACTGGCCATTAGATCGTGGGGCATTTCTGCCAGGACAGTGTTATGCATTGAAATGCACAAAGCAAGCTGATAGCTATTTGCTCTCTAAATTGGATGGCACGTGCGCTGAACTGCCCACAAGTCCTTGGGGCATAGAAGATATGGATTTTGGGCAGGCTGCCACGTTGCAGGAACTGTTCTGTTGCGTGGACATTATTATACAAAATGTGTAATCGAACTTAGCTTAAAGATGAGCACCGACAAACTGTTGACTCGAAAATTGTAGTTTTACATTTGGATATTGATATACTTTGTTCATACAGTCAAATATATTTGGGTTTTTGTGGCGCTTTCACCCTTTTGAATTTCAAATTTCAGTTGGTTGAAGATTTGTGCGGTAAATAATAGTGCATAATGACAGCTGTCACAATTGCTGTCGTGTTTTATGCATCATTAGACCGCAATCATTTTTAACAGGAAATGAAGAAATTTGCTAGTATGAAATTTGCTGGTCTGAAATGACTAGCAAAGGTTGCTGTAACTTTTCGTCAGGGTTGCTTTTATGAGCGCTTTAGCTGAGAAACTCATTTCCATGTTTAAGAAGCTGCACGCCGTATTCGATTTCTACAAATGCATTAGAAGATAACACCAAAGCTATGCAGTGTTATATGGGTGTAATTTGGTTCGCAAATCCGTGCACTCTCTGAAATCAATGTTCACCCTTTTCTTACAGTGTCAGGTTCTATGACAGGATGACGGCACAGCTCCAAAATTAGCATTTGTTCCTCAGCATGACTTTAGATTGAACTTTTAAGGTGTTTTTTTCCATTTTCATTCCTATCTTGAAGAAACTTGCAAGGTGAAATATCAAGCTATCTCTGCTTTTTTGTTCCGCCCTAAAAAATTGCAATCTATTATATGGCTGCTTTTTTATATTTTTGGGTAACTTTTATATCAGCCACATGTTAAAGGAGCGCAGCCTTGATGCATGGCTTCAAAGAAATAGTATTTCGAAGAGAAAATGGTTTTATGCCTAGACTCACCGTTCAGATTCTGCCCTGCTCCAAATGTGCGCAAAATATTTATTTCAACCTTACTTGTCTAGCATACAAGAATGTCATCTGCCTTAGCTATCACAATTTTTTTTATTTTGCTTTTGTTGGTTTGTGCTCTTTTGTTCCTAACCTAGCATAAACAAACCTAAAACGTAATTTAACTGCTCCAACAGCTATGTAGTCAATCATTGCCAGCTTTTAAGCCACAAGGGGAAGTCTATTTTCTCTGGACAGGGCGTAATATGGCTATTAAGGGTCCCTTGAATGCTTTATAACATAGAAAGCGAGTCTTTTAAACATGCTTATTTCCATTTCGAACTAGATTTTACTTGTTATTTTGACGTTTTGCACAAGGTTTCAGAAGCGGTCAATTTCTCACTGCACCAACAGGGATAATCCCATTCTTATCATGACATAGATAACGCCACTGTGCAACCTATACTTTCCTTCTGGTACAATTTCATCTTGATTTTCGATTCCTTGTTCAGCTTCTGGAAAAAATTGTCCAAATTGGTGGCCGCCAGGCGCATGCGCGGGACACTAACGGACCGCATCTGTTATCATTAGTGACCACTTTCTGTGACGTGCATGGTTTTAGTTACTCAAGTCATGGACATAATTCCCTCAAAACCGTATTGGAACTTGTCTGGGGCTTAATACGGCTAGGCTGCTTCAGTCATAAACAAAAGCTGGGTTTCTTCACATCTTGATCCGCTGACACCTTGAGCTGGCCCAGCCCAACGTGATGACTGGACATAAAAAAGTTCCTGGGTTTTATACCCGCGTTTTTATTGTATTTTGGCAAAAATGATTCGATGTATAGAAGCGATCAATCATACAGTATTAGCAGATGCGCCAATAAAAAAGCGCCCTAATCTATGTTGCTGGGTGTCCTTATCTCTTGTTCCTGCGCTTAAGTTTCGTCATCCGTATCGCCTTTTCACCCCCACCTTTATGGGGGTGAGATGGCATCCTCTTGTCTGATTAAACGAAGTTTAAGATCTGGCAGTAATGATTTTTTCCCCGCAAGGTGGCTGCTTAAAGAGGACCTTCATCCGCTATTCAAAAAATGGGCATCGTTACCAAAACTGCAATTCCAAATCCCCAACAAGATCTTGGCGCAACTTGGCCGAATAAAAGAGCACAAAAAATCTTAAAGCATCATTCCTGAAGATAAGACGATTTTTTTTTTGCCCTCAGAGATGGTAAACGTCCTAAAGACCGCCGTAAAATGGCTGTAAAGGGCATCAATGGGTTACGAAAGCAGCCAGTGTGTTTTTCTTATAAGTGGAACGAATGCAGAACACTACCTGCCTAGCCATGAACCCCAGATTGTCATCAAAAATGTAATACCACATTAGGACAGTTGTCATCCTCCTATGCGAGGCAATTATTGCTGAAATATATTTTGCGCACATTTAGAGCAGAACATATGCAACATGTATACGAAAAATGTGAGCAAAACTGATGGACATCTCTAAAAATTCCAATTGACATTTAAAATGGTCAAGTTTGATTTGTACAGTGCATAAGGGCATAATGTAGATCTTATTTACACAGGGTGTTTTATATTTGCAAACTATGCTCTCCGTGCTACAAAAGGGCCATGCCTGATGAAATTATTCTAGTAATTTGAGAGATGCTGACCAAGCAATATTGTGAGAAGATGTTTATGTGTAATTAAGGTATATGTACCAGTGTTTTTGCATGTTTAACAGGCTCAAAAGCTTGGTATGTCCTTAAAAAGTAGTTGGTTATGTATTTGTAAAAATTTGCTTCGTTTGCTCAATAGCATATCAACATATGCATGTTTTATATGTAAGGCCAGTTTAGCATTTTATAATAGTCACTTGTTCCTGAAAGTGGACAAGTCACAACTTTTTAACAAAGTTCCTGCCAACAGTGAGCATGCGCAGTGGGACGCCATTTCAATTTTCATAAGGTGTCCTTTTAGTCGGTGACCTCCCTATAAGTAGGCAATCACTCATACTTACAACAAGAGGCCGTGTTGCCAGATTACGCAGGGAGTTCCCCTCCGACTGCACTTTACTGACATGGCCGAGATTTATACAGAGCTTATCGCCCCCTCAACCCTCTTGTATAATCAAATCCACGCCGTTATTAATTCAAGTTGGAAGTCGTTGTAGTCGTAAAACCATAACCCCAGGCCGAACACTTTTATTTCAACCAAATGTAATTAAGGAATGTGATAATGACGCGTTTACCCGAGTTAAGGCGTCTTTATGGGCCACCTTTTACGAGGGTTTAATTTGAAGTCTGATGGCCAACTAACCCAATTAGCATAAGCCAAATGACAGTTCTTGGGTACGCCAAAGGTTGCATGCCGACGTTCAAAGTGAAAACATTCATTTTCGAATTGGTTGGAAAGCTGATGATCACGCAGACAATCATTTTATGGGGTCGAACTTGACTTATTCTTAGACTACAATGTCAGGCGACGTTAGCTTGGAATTTAAACAAGCATAAATTCTTTTACATGGAATTTCTGACTTTTGTCCCAATTCCTAGTATGTGCTCTTGGGTAATTTGCATGCCGCATGTTGACCGTTACGATCAGACGTGTTTAAGTTAACCAATTTGTGGGGTACTAAAACTCTTTGGAAATGTAAGAGGTTTACAGAAGAGTAAATTACGATCTCAATCACTGTTTTGCTGAAATAAACAAGCCGAATAGCCTGCTAAACGTCAGTATAATGGCTCGTTAATTCTGGGATTCAACATTCCTTAAGCCACTTGTTAGTTTAAAAGCATTTGAGCCTTCCAATTTAATTTCTGTCAAGGTAGAGGTTGAGTAGATGCAAGTTGCTGCTGTATACATGCATTTTGAGAGTTTATATACTGTTGCACGTAACAGTTAACACGGGACTTTGCCATGGCAGTTTTTTTACCAATATAGTTTACTGTACATAGTAAATGTCAGCAGCCATTCAACCAGCTAAGGCGGTGGCAAATGCATATTAAAGTGGATGGTTTTTGTGTTTACCTACTCCGTGTTATCCTCCTGACTGCACGTTTTCTGCTTCAAGGAGCATTTGGGCTGGTTACAAATAAATATGGCATTAGATGTGGAATACGTTTTTAGGAAATGAAGACATTCTGAAATCTGTCACTCGGAAACTGCTTTCTTGTCGTACTTTTTCTTTATAATTTAATACCGCCATTATGAGTTGCCTTCTCCAGAACAAGTTATAATAGCTTGTTAGAAAACCGTTAAGCAAACTGTCTGAAAAGAACGACCAGTGCTTTCATTTTGTATAACAACAACGTCTCCGTTTAAAAACTTATTGTTTCTCTTTATTATATACGCTTTAGTTAAGCGTTTAGAAAATGTGATACTTTTTTAAGGAAAAGGTATAATTCTACAGCGCATATCAGCATTTCAAAGTAACTATTTGTGTTGGTATTGTGGTGATTTTTGACAATTGTATTAGTTTTTTTTTTTTTGATAAAAAAACACACTTTTCACTCTTTATATTTTCTTAAAAGTAGTTTACATCTGCATCTCAAAACGGATTGAGTCTATACTGAATAAGACGCTTTCACAGAAACATATCCCAGTAAATGCTTTATAAAAACCTCTTGCATTTTTCAATTTCTTTATTGATGTCGAAGGAAGACTGAATACATGTACGTTATGAGATGAAGCATTAAGCTGCTCATAGAAAATTGATATTGGGAAAATGTGAAAGCACAAATTTTTATCTTTTATTTATCTGCTTTACCTAAATTTCTTTATTCCCATAACCGAAGACCTCATTTCCAAGAAACTACCATATATTGACATTTATGTGAAATTCTTTGGCTATAATTTTGATGATGTCCTGCTCCACCATACGATAGATGCAATGAGAAACTCGACATTTATTAACGGCTATAGTAAGATGGAAGTGATTAGCTGGTGGTTGGGCAGCAAAATAAGTATATTACGTGTTTTGATTATTTCACATTAGGATAAGGGAATAACATTAAAATGACAAATTATGATACAAATGTAGGTGTCATATGCATTGTTGAAATAACACGTAAACATAAATATTTCGAGTACATTTGGTGCAGGGCATATACTTTTTTTTATTTCAAATTTGGATATTAAATGTTTCAGGATTGACTTGACCATCAAATTTTTACAGTGACACGTTAGCTTTCGATAAGAGCAAAGCATTGTTACTCAACACTGGTCCATGTTATCGATGAAGCATGAAATAGACTATGTTAAGGAGCAGCATGGTCGACCAATTCCTAACTTTCTTATCGTGGTCTGTTGACTTGGGGAAATTATGGATTGTGCTCGCCCCGTGATTTATGTCAGAAAAACGGAATGGTTTTCAAATTGTCTATCTCTTCCAAATGTCTTATCTACTATCCTCTCGGTCCCGTTCTCTCTTGGCTGCAAGTAGCTTCCTTCTTCCTGTTGAAAATTGAGTCGTATTTCAATCCTTGTAATCTCTAGTGAGACTCGAAAACTTTGGCTAGATTCTTGCTCTTGAAAATTTGTATGTGACGTCTGGTATTTTTCAGAAGTATACAGGATGTGGGTTGCCATTATTGATTTTGGCTCAATGCACTTTAACTTACATGTGTTATCTGGATAAACCGTCTGTGGGGAAAACGAGCCTTCTTATGGAGGTGTGGAAAAGCAACAGATAATGCTCGTAGGTACATCAACTGTCTTGAAATTGGACAAGCTGTTACTCGGTATGAGTTGTTTTGAGGTTACAACTGGTGATCATCAGTGGCACCACAATACTGCTAGTTATCATAGATACATGTACATTAGCAGGGTGGCCACAGGTCAGGGAAGTCAGGGAAGTGTCAGGGAAAATAAACTTGGTCAGGGAAGTCAGGGATAAGTCAGGGAACTTTGTAAGTGGTCAGGGAAATTTTTCACTGTCATAGCAAAATGTTATCCCAGCAGCTCCATTCC
>JAQFYZ010000762.1:0-33584 GCA_034695085.1 Cylindroiulus punctatus
CACGGGATCTTCGACCGGACCGCCGCACATCGTCCATTCGATTTCTCTAGCTTTAAGTAAGTTGTACAACGCGTTTTCAGGTCTCGAATAAAGTATACTCAACTGCAAACTGTGTCGGATTCCTATTTCTTAATTGAGCGGGCGCATCCCAACTCGCTCGCCAAAAGTTTAATTGTCTCTATTTTAATGTCTAGTTTAATAATACTTCAGAAGTCATCAAAATTAGTTAATGTGAAAAGTTTAGGTAGTTGAAATGTTGTTAAAAATTTACATATCAAGTTACGTTTCATTCGATATACAGGAATTCCCAAGCTCTTCTCATGTTATATTCAGCGATTTTACACATCCCATTAAGCTGACAAGTCATTGTTTTTTACATTAAGCAAACAGTTTAAGGTGATCATATGTTTATCGTATGCATATTCGGGGTCAACAGCCTGCTCAGAACCTGCTCATCTTTATTTACCACTTTGAGATAATCTTCCCTCTCATTATTATTCAAAATACGCCATTAAATTCTCCGAATGTCAACGTCAAAGTCAGTGGCAACGAGATGCGTTACTTTTCGTAACCAGAAGTGCATGGATAAAAGATGGATGTGCATCAAGCTCCTCCAGAATTTTAATATGTTTAAGTTGCCTGAACTTATTGTCTGAAATAGATTTCCCATTGTTTCCCTGATTCCCTTACATGTGTTGGGTGAAAAAAGTCTCCATATAGTATAGGCTATAAGTTCTTGTTATCCGCTAATGCACACAAAGCAAATAGAAATTAGCAAATTATGAGTACAGGGACCACTTGTTTTTAACTGGAGCCCTGACCAAGGGACATTGGGTCCCAGAACCCTTTCCCTCTTCAATGCTGATTTAACTGATTGAGTCACATGCCCACCACTGATTTGAGTCACATGCCCATCACTGCATGTTTTGTGTCACATGCCCTTCAGTTTTGAGTCACTTGCCCATCACTGCTTTTGAGTCTCATGCCCATCACTTTTTTGAGTCACATGCCCATCGCTGTTGTAAGTCACATGTCCATCAGTTTCGAGTCACATGCCCATCACTTTTTTGAGTCATATGCCCATCACTGTTTTTAGTCACATGCCCATATCACTTGCCACATGGCTTAATTTGCTGACCACCTCCTTCCTTGTTCTTTTAGCTTGACCATTCGGCATGCTAAAGCAATGGTTCGTTGGACGGAAGCGGTATTCGTCCACTCCCTGCCACCCCAGCTACATCCAGGACCCGGCCATCATCGGACCCCTGGGGGACAAGTACGTGGTGTACCGCACCAACCCCATCTACGCCGAAGATAGCCAGTGGTTGGCCGACGCCGAGGTCAAGATCTCGCCGCTGGCCATCGTCGCCCCCCATGAGCCCAAACTGCACGTACAGGCTTGGTGCTCGCTGGTGTGCCCCAACCACTTGACCACCTGTTGCTCGTGCAAGCCAGCCTGGATCTACTGCGACAACTGCCACCCACCCCATGACCCCCACGACCTCCACGTGCCCAAAGCACTACCGGCCCTAAGAGGTCACGTGCCCAAAGTGACTCTGAATCCAGCCAACCTGCAGAAGGAGCACGCCATGGACGTGCCCCACTACTACCACGTCATAGGGCCGTCCACGCCCCCTGCCGACCGGAAGTGCCGGCCCAACAACAACTACATAGTGAACAACAAGAACCAGACCGGAAGTCCTCCGGTCCTGCACATCTACATCAACTCCGAGTTTGTGCGCGGCATTGCGGTGACCGGCTCCAAAGCCCTGCCGAAGAAGCTGGAGGACCCTTCGGAGGCACTCAGAGACGATTCTGACACAGACTCTCTGGAGAGCCTCAGGATAGACGAGGGCTTGTTCGACACGGAAGCAGGTGGCTCCCCCACCGGAAGGCTGGGGTCCGAGACCGTGGAAGGCATCTCCCCCACGAGCTCGCACCGGCTGCTCACCGACTCCGAGGTGGCCTATGAGGCCGTCAGGGACCTGTACGAGAAGCTGTCCAATAACCGGCAGAGGCAGGTGCTCACCCAAGCGGTTTCCGGCTCGCAGAGAACTAAGGTGCTGAGGAACTATGTGCAGAACACGTACGAGACGCTGACCAAGCACGTCAGGGGGCACTACGGCAAGCTGGTGGAGGTGGAGGCCAAGAGGCCACCGCTGTACTTGGTGCCAATAGGGTCCCTGCCCAGGGGCAGACCCCTGCCGGAAGTAACTCAGGCGCCCTCTGATGGGGCCAAGAACCAGAGCCTGAGGGTCTTGACCGGGGTGCGGATTGAAACGGGCAAGCGCAACGACCACCGGACCGGTCAGCCAGCGATTGTGCCCGTGGACAACATCGTGCCGGATGTGGCCTATGAGGTGGCCACTAGTGACCAGTTCATAACCAGGCGGGATCCAAAATATGGAGATCAGGTATCAAACAGGGGATTAACGACCTAATTTTTAGTTTATGAAAATGTGACGTTATGCATCATCATCTCCTTTATCGCCAGCGCACCAACTACAAAAATACTAGATGCACGAATTTCCTAATTGTCACTTACCTGGTAAACATTGATCCATCCCCAGCCAACACTAAACATTTTTAGTTCATTTCGCGATGCTCTTTCCCGATATGGGTAATGTAGCCGCCATTACACCTTCAATGACTGACGCCCCCTGCCACCTGGCGGCTGCATTGCTCATCTCGGGAAAGAGCGTCGCGAAATTAATGCGTAAAATTGGAAATAAAGTCCAAGTCGGGAGCTAATGAATTGGACCGCATATTTATCAGTTAAGTGCCAATTAAGAAATTCTTACCTTTTTTGAATCAAACATTTTTGTAGCTGCCGCATTGGCGATAGGCTGACACTTTTCCAGTGGACATGAACTCCAATACAGAAATGCTAATCCTGTCACTGTTTCAGGTTGTACAAACGAGCGATCCTGGTGTCAGCAAGAATGCATCTACTGGATTTTTCGATGGCCTAAAGAAGCGTTTTAGACAGAAAAACTACAGAGACGCTTGCAAAATAATAGCCACTACATTAGTGGGATTGACAGCGTTTGGAATAATCACCGCATTGTCTTTGAGCATCAATCGCCAATGAATAAATGACCACGTCTCTTAATTGTCATTGTTTTAATTGTTTTTATTAATTTCTGTGAATGTAATTAATCCCATCAAATGAAGTTTGATTTTAACAACGAATTGGCGTTTTTTGTTTATTGTAATATTATCATTCTTGAGTTTCACTACATGTACATACACACAGAGTACTTCCGCTTGTTCTTCTTCACGTAATTACACGTCTTGTTCTCCACATCCGAGGCACATTGCACCTCGAAGAACACATGAGGGTTTTGGGTGTCCTTGTTTACTAAGACCACCACGTTGTTCTTGGTGGTGGCCACGAACAGTTTGGTCCCATTGGGCGTGTCTATCGTAGGGCAGCACTCGTCCATCACTTTATTTCTGTTTGTCTCGTTTTACCTAGCCTAGTCTAACCTTAATAAATCAAATAGTGTCAAATAAACCCCTAACCACCAGGCAATCACTGCCAGCCTACAAGCACACTTTATCATAGTGTCTATGCTGGAGCATAGCATAATGTTATTCGAAAGTAAATCTGGAAACCTGATGAAACTCGGTATACAAATCTTTTGGTAGATAGGGTTCAGGTATAATGTATTATGTCATGTCAGAGGAGGGGTTGTCAAAGATTCCTAAATTTCGATTGCGATTCTTCTCCTAGAATGCACATGTACAATCAGCTGTTTTCTTTCAGATCGGCCAAGGGTTTCTACCGAGAGAGGGGTTCGGCCATACAGGTTGGTGATTGCTTCAGATATATTTAGTCAGCATGGAAAGCAGGATTACTTCTAGCTATAAAAACTTTTAATTTTCAATCTGTTTGAGTAATTTTCGCGGGTTATGTTTAAACCGTTTTACGTACGTTTCGAAACATGGCGAGATTTTGTATTGCACCTTAGTGTAGGGTTTTCCCCATTTCCTATTCTGCTTTCTGCAATTTGTGCGCTTACCTTGCCGCACGTGGTTCCGTTCCTTGATTGAATGGAACGTGTTGAGAGAATTCTGTGATTTCTTGGATAAATTCTCAGACAAATAGGTAATTATAGTTGAACTGGAAACGGAGTTGATTCATTTAGGGTGCATGGCATGTCTTCGCACGTACCAGGTACCATGAGAGTACTACCACATGACGACAGCAATTCGTAGTAATGTTTTCAGACTACTTCATAAGTTGACAACCATATTTTCAAATTAGTAAGTTTCGTTATTTGTGTCATCGTATTGACGTATGACATCTGTTTGTTCATAACGAACAGTGCGCCTCGAGATTGTAATAGGGTGCGTGATTGTGGTTATTTGACTGCAGTAAACCATTTGGTATTGAAAATATGCGAAGCTCGGGGTAGATACATGTAGCTTATGTGAGTAGCTCTTATTGGACGGTTTTACGAATCCTGATGCTGCGGGCAATCAACAAAACTGTCAAACTTGGTGGCAACTTTACTGTCAAGATTACTATTAGCAGTCCACTCAGTGAAGCTAATATTTGCAGACGACTTTGCTGGCCTAATACATGTGTATTTTGTTTACGAACAGAAATGCAGTTTCCGACTCTGGCAGAAAAAATTTCTAGCCTGCAAAAGAAGCCACAGAATGTCAGAAACATTTGCATCATGGCTCATGTGGATCATGGTAAGATTTTCACGTTTTCAAGATTGATTCATGTTGAGAAGTAAAATCAATTGAAATAGTTTAATTGATGTTCTTTTCATTAAAGGGAAAACAACCTTGGCAGATGCATTAGTAGCGAGTAATGGCATTATATCACAGAAAATGGCTGGAAAGGTAAATGCTGATAATATCCACTCATAGCTTAGTAGGCCTCATTGTATGTGCTTACAACAACTATACTGTATTCCTCATAATTTTAGCTCCGATATCTGGACAGCCGGAAAGATGAACAAGAAAGAGGCATAACCATGAAGTCCAGTGCAATAACATTGCAATATTTTGAAGGTGGTTAGCTATAAAAAAAATTGCCTACTTGTTTAGAAATCTTTGATTAGCTAAATTATGAATGTGTTTCTTACTAAACTACTTTATTTTTTGTAGGCGATGCAAAATATTTAATTAATCTAATTGATTCTCCTGGTCATATTGATTTCACTGGAGAAGTATCTTCTGCAGTCCAGTTGTGTGATGGGGCCCTAATCTTAGTGGATGTTGTTGAAGGAGTTTGTGCTCAAGTAAGTCAGTTGGTGGATAGTTAATATGATGATAAATTCCTCAAAAATTGTAGCATTTTCTGCGTGCTACAGGGTGTATACATCACTACTAAAAAAGGATTGGTTTTATGCCTAATTGTTGTGAAACTTGAAAATAAATGAAGGGGGTTATAAAGTGTGCAGGGTGCTAGTTGTAGTGTAGCCTAATGGTCGTCGCCTAGTTGCTTTTTTGACCCTGTGCTGGGCATTTCCCTTGCACCTGGTGATTGTACAAAATTCCTTAATAAAATTTCGTTAATTTTATTCTAGACGAAGCTTTCTATTAGACAAGCTTGGAACCATGGCATTAAAATGGTACTCATTTTAAACAAACTGGATCGTTTAATCACAGAAATTAAATTAACGCCATTGGATGCATATCTTCATTTACAGCAAATTTTAGAACAAGTGAGATATTAGTCTTTTATGGTTGGTCTTACTTCGTATATATCTATGAGTTATACTGTAATTAATAGTATTTTCTTTTAGGTAAATGCTGTCGTTGGGGAATTATTTAATGCAGAAGTGTTAAGGAAAAATGCTAATGTAAGTATTTCTTTTATTTCCTAGCAGTTGAAATTTTATTATAACTAATACAATTTTGTTTTGATGCATTTAAAGGATGATAATGAAAGCACTGCCAACAGTCCAGTCAAAGATGTCAAAGCAGACAAGGTAAGCCTTAATTTCTGTTTACTCCAAAACTCTAATTTGCACCACATTAATATTGTTCTTTTTGCACATTGCTTTAAATTCAAAATCCAAAACTTTCAATTAATGTATTACGTTTTGTTTAAGGTTTATGACTGGAGTTCTGGCGTGGATGATACAGATGATTCCCAACTGTACTTTTCTCCGGATCAAGGCAATGTTGTTTTTGCTAGTGGCATCGACGGATGGGGTTTTCGAATAAATCATTTTGCCAAAATGTACGCTCAGAAGTTGGGGGTTAAAGAAGAAATCCTGCTCACTACTCTATGGGACGATTATTATTTAAATTCCAAGACTAAGCGAATTATGAAAGGCGCACAAGTATGGCCGGACTCAGTATTTGAATAATGTACTGATGCTGTTTTTTAGTTTATATATCTGTTTATTATTGAATTTGATTTCCAGGCCAAAGCGAAGAAGCCTCTTTTTGTACAATTTATTCTGGAAAATATTTGGGCTGTTTATGCAGCCTTGCTTGAGCGGCAGGATAAGGAGATGACCGAAAAGATTGTGAAATCTTTGAATATCAAGATTTCAGCTCGGGATGCCAGGCACATTGACCCAAAGGGTCAATTACAGTCTATTTTTAATCAGTGGATACCACTTGCAAATGCAATTTTAGGTAATTCATATAAAGCATGGTTTCTAGGTGGCTTGTTCAGTTTGCTGACTTATTTTTTCACATTACTTCTTCTATAGAAATGGTTTGTGAAAAATTACCCAGTCCATTGGAAATTTCTGAAGAAAGAGCTGAAATGCTAATGTGTACAAGAGTTCAGAGATTTGACTCGCTACCAGCAGAATCGAGGAGCTTGAAAACTGGTATTTCATACTTTCACTTAAGATTAAAAGTTCGATTGCATTACAGCGAAGTTTTGTGTAATTTTTTTTTATTTGGTAGCTTTTTGTAGATGCAGTTGTTTGCCAGAGGAACCTGTAATAATATTCGTTTCAAAATTATTTGCTGTTGAAAAGTCAACTTTGCCACGGGAAAGGCCAAAGTAAGAAACTTGATTTGTGTTTGTAATGTAAATGTCGTCCGTAATGAAACAATGTAATATAATTGATTTATTTTTATCTTGCAGACCTTTAACGGCTGAAGAAATAGCACTAAAGCGAGAGCTAGTCAAACAAAGGCATTTGGAGCGTATGGCCAAAGGCACATCCGCTGATGAAAAGGACCAATTTATTCCTATGGAGGAGAAGGGTATTGCTGCCAAGCAGGACCCTCAGGACGACCATGCATTTATAGCGTTTGCACGTGTATTCAGTGGTACAGTTCGAAAAGGACAGCAATTGTATGTTCTGGGACCAAAACATGATCCAGCCAAAGCGTTGGCCAAGTTGGCCCAGGGAATAGCAATTGACCCAAACGTAACTGTAGAAGATTTGAAACCTGATGAACACATTACAATGGTTACTATTGAAAAATTGTACGTACTCATGGGGCGAGAACTCGAAGCAGTAGATGAAGTTCCAGCTGGAAATGTCCTAGGTATGTTAATATGAAATATGTGTATATTCATCGAAAAGATGTTTTAAAAAATAATACGAATTTCGTGCGAAAAATCCCCTTGTTAGGGTGTTAAATGAATTCCCAAAATTTCTCTTGGGGTATTTTAATTTCCAATGGTTTTTGGACGAGATTTGTGTGAGTCTGACCGTGTAATTTTTCATTAGGTATTGGTCAGTTAGAGTCCCATGTGATTAAAACTGCCACTTTGTCGTCTACAATTGCCTGCCCGCCTTTCACTGACCTCAGTTTGCACACTGAACCTATTTTGAGGGTAGCCCTAGAACCTGCACATTCTGGTAAGTGAAATATTTAACACAAATTGTATGGAATTTCTTACATGGTCTAATAATCTTTTATATGTCTTAGCCGACATGTCAGCCCTGGTTCGAGGCTTAAAACTTTTGAATCAAGCAGATGCCAGTGTCAGAGTGTTAATTCAAGAAACTGGAGAACATGTTGTGGTGACTGCAGGCGAGGTTCACTTGCAGCGATGCTTAGACGATTTGCGAGAGAGGTGATTTTTTTGTTTAAAGATTGTTAAATTTGAAATTTTAACCGTGCTGTGAGTAGGTAGAGAGACACTTGGGAAAGAAGTTGTATGGTCATATGGTTCACTCACAATAGCGATATTGTGAACACTTAACTTAAAAAGATTTTACTTTTTTTTGGTTTTATTTTGATTCAGTTTTGCAAAGATTGCAATCAACGTCTCAACACCTATTGTTCCATTTCGGGAAACCATTGTCGCACCTCCTAAAGTTGATATGGTGAACGAGGCTATCGAAGGCAAGTCCACTGTGACCAAGCCGAACATGGTATGTAATTTCTGGGGATCATTATGAATTTCGTTTTCGTCTTGGAATGATAAAATGAATCCACGTTTTTGTCTGAAGGTCCCCCTATTGCTGAAAATCCTTCTCATGACTCCCCACCCCTTATTCTTTGTTAATTTATCCTGTACGTTTGTATTAGGTGAAAAATTCGGATAATACCATACCCAACGATGGTTCGATTGAAGTTAAAACGTCCAACAGGTTGTCTCTCGTCAGGATGAGAGCGGCACCACTACCCGAAAAAGTGGTGTTTCTGCTGGACGAGCATCAAGAGTCCATTAAAGCGTTCGGCAAGTTTGCTACTGCTTCGAATGTGAACACGATCAGCGATACTGGACAGTCAGTAAGTGGCGGTTTGCTGGGCACGTCCATCAGCCAAGAAACTTGTACACTCGTGAGCGAACTGAAAGTGAAGCTGGGTAAAGCTTTCGAAGAGGCTGGCGAAGAATGGAAAGATGCCGCGGAACAGATTTGGGCGTTTGGCCCACGGCGGTGTGGCCCGAACATTCTGTTGTGCAGGATACCGCACTATCAGCGCTTGTCCTTCTGGAACTCTAGCGATAGAAAAAGTTTGGTTCCAACACCGTTCTCGGAGTACGACAACAGTTTCGTCAGTGGATTCCAGTTGGCAACTAATGCTGGACCTTTGTGCGAAGAACCCCTAAGGGGCGTTGCATTTATCGTGGAAGACTGGACCATTGAAAGTGGCAGTTCTGAAAATACTCGACCTGATAGTCCCGCACACCTTGTGTCACCCGAACTCAGTTCCTACGAAAACTCGCTCGAACCACGTACAGTTCACGATGGAGTTGTGCCTTTTGGACCGTTCTCCGGACAGATCATTTCAATGGCCCGCGAGGCCTGCCGTCGTGCATTCCAGGCACAGCCGCAACGACTGATGGCCGCCATGTATAGCTGCAACATCCAAGTGACAGCGGAAGTTCTAGGTAGGAAAACAATTCTTTCTTTGCTAAATTTCATGCATAAATAGAAATTATGCATTCTGGACATACTGTACGATTTCGTCATAGCTGAATTTTTGCATTTGATGCTATGAAATTATCTGCCGAATATAACAAGATTTTAGCATGCATTACAATATCTTTATGTGCGGAACATAATTATTTTGTAATGTGTATTTTTATGCTAGTTATGGGGATTTCGTTGTAGACAGCTTTGACTAATGGTCACATGCTATCTCAATTTGGAAATTAATGAAGATTGACGCTTAGATAAACTCTGTAAAAAGTTCTGCCACCCATAAGAGTAACTTCTGATGCGAACTCGTGCTCTCAAGTAAGCTGTAGGTCTAATTTTAATAGCGCAATTTTCAATCGCATATCAGGACTCGATTCAGTTGAACCTGCAACCTGCAACCTGCAAAGATATAACCCAGTAAATGCTGCAATTACCACTGCATTAGGGTGGATACCATAATCATTGCTGAATTGAATGTTTTGTAGCTTAAAGCTATCCTTCTGAAGAAAATTCTAATGTATAATGGCATGTAAGATGGCATGCGGTCCCATGAGTAGATTAGGGTGACAGTGTCTACCACCTCAGTGGTTTCATTCAAAGATTCCCTCCACCAAAGTAGAATTTTCCGATAAAGCAATTTTCTTAAAAAGGTTCTTGCAAGAACCTTATGTCTTCATCACATTGCATCCCATTGGAGACCCTTGATCATTTGGGTAATGCTCTCGTCTTGTTGGTATATTCCAGTGACAAACTCTTGGTAGTATTTGTTGTGAGTTACATTCGATGGTTAGCAAGAATTCGATTTAATATTAGCAATATTATCGTAATTAATACAAAAAAATCCTAAAATCCCCAAACATCGATCTGTGTGCAATAATTTCTTTTGATGGCCAGTGTTCATCTTAGCATGTTTGGCAATGTCCTGGTTGTGCTGTGTCAAGTTGATTTTAGCATCTCTTACTGTACGTGTCAACCTACAAGATGCAATTTCTTAATAGCGACTATGATTCCGTCGAAGCGTGAAAACTAGACCTGTGGCCGAGACATTGTTCCTCAGCTGAAAAGTTATGACCAGATTTTCTTTGAGGTGTGAGTAAAACTTAATGCAGGGACAAATTCTCCCACGAGGAAGACTTCACTTGGCAATAAGCTCCCTACCTCCAATTTTTTTTTATATTTCTGTTTGATGATTATTGTTGAAGTTAGTGCCATTTGAGTTTGATTCCGCCAGCTTCTGTTGTTCCGGTTTTTATTGATACGCGAGAAAATCCATCGTTATTGTGCACGAGTTGATATTTTTCCACGTCTGTTTATTATCAGGTACCGGTAACCTTTTTCTCCTCCTTTGCACGGATGCGTTGAACTTTTCGATTTATAAAAATGGCCATTGTAGTCGCATTATTTCTTGTGAGAGAAATACAGGCACACAGGGTCCATATTCTACATGTCTTTTCTGGAGGGCCGAGCGTGCATTCTTACAATTTCCCAACAGGGTGGCTAAATTCACACTGCCAGCCAAGGATGTTCACCTTAAGAAAATGCAAGAATGTGTTGCCTTTCTATTTTTTTTCTTGGCTAAAACGAGGAAATTGTGCTGGTGGCACTGAATGTGGCCAGCTGGCCCGTTGTCATCTGGTGGGATATGAACTCGTAAGACAAATATTTTAAACAATTCATCACCAGGTGGGTGTCACCTTTCTGCCAGGTCTCAGGAAAGGTGCCAGTCAGGCAAATGAATCATCGATCAGTGATTTGGGTTAAAAAAATCCACAATGTGACATTGAATCTATCAAGACGGGGCTTCCAGAATGCTCCTGTTTCCTGTATTTTTGTAAAGAAATTCCCGCAACTCTTTTTCCCCTCTTCAGTGTTACTGTTTTAACGGTTTTCCTAGCTACATGTATCCATTTCTTGGATACTGCTTGTACAATACCATTCTGATCTCCTGTCGCTTTTCATCAGAACAACAATATGCATTTCATGCTATGTGGACAAACTTGCAAACTTGCACATTACATACTGGTAAATCATTATTTTGAAGATCGGTTAATCTTTTAAAAAGAGCTTTTTAACTACATGTATATTGCTCATCGCACACTTCATACGTTTTAATTTACTATCTCAGGTGCTCGGCAATTGTTTTCGCGGTAATCACTTCGGCTCTTGCTCTTTATTTTTAAGTTTGTACTTTTAATTGAAAATGGAATCCTCACTCATTTATTTTGTGATGGACTGTTTCGTGGTGCTATTTCTTATAATTTCCTGAGCTAAATACTGAATTTGTAACAGGATTGATATAATAACTTAATTAAACTTATACAAACTCGCTGTCTGCAGCCCATTCAGGCATTATTGTAATAATGCAGAGTGCATAGGCCTACAGAGTGTTCAGCCTTTAATATTTATTGATTTGTACATGATACTGAAAAGAAACGTGCCATTAACCTTTGACATTTGAAAACACCATAGTTTCGCACAAATAACCGAAACAGAAGACGAATTCATGGAATCAAACCCTTTCACTACCAAGTTTTATTTCCCAGCAACAGGCAAACAAATAAATGCAGACCCCAGTTTGCTTCTCTTTTAAGTTACATATTCCCAAATTCCAGGTCCTAGAAAAACAGCATAGTAATAAGAAACAATAATTTAGTTTATAGCCGACAGTCTTCCCTATCAGTCATGATAGATAGCATATTGTTCTTATAATGTGCTAACAAAAATGTCCATCAGTTTTTGTACTTCATGGCCGAAATGTAAGTACAGAGGGTAAACAATCTTAGCTGTTTTTGTATTGCTTAAATATTGATACCGGTACCTGTTGGCTCACTCTTGCGGAATATACGGCTTCGAACAGGAATAAATAATAACCATCTTACCAAAAAACATTGCATATGTCGTCTCCGGTATGGTCATAATGGGAATTACGAATTTTGCATTCAAGAATAATTATACTGTATAATTACAGGGCAGAAAATGTGCTGCAAATCCATTTTATTACATTGCTTAGCCTCAGAAATCTTGCTTTTTCTATGTAAAACCGTTTCCAACACTTATGACCATATTTGAGACGATATACTTACACCTTGTTAGATCCAGTGCTACTAGCTGTATAGAACTAGTATTCATAGATCAGTTCACCGAAAAGATGTCCATGATGGGAATGGCATGCACCATACCAGTGATTCAGAATAAGCCATTTGGATATCTTTAGCCATTAAGTCGCGTAAATTAGTGTATCACTACGCAATAAATGGCAAACAAGATGTGCAGATTAAGCCTGAAGTAATTTGTTCGTAATGCTTAAAGGATGATAAATACTGCTGGCAAATTCCAGTTCCTGTTGCACAAGTTTCACTTTTGTTGGGTTACCAAAGTGGTAGTTTTCAACCGGATCGGCTTTCACTAATAGTTAATTTCACTCTTCACTAGTCTGCTATTTCAAAAAGTTCATCCATTGTTTCCTAGGTGTTGTCTTCTTTGTCCCGTAGCTTATTTTTTAACTCCTTCTTCTTCGAAAAAAGATAATGTCACGAAAAAAGCTAACTGCCATAGGAGAACAGTATCATAGCTTTTTTAGGCATTCTGGGAGGCTCTTTCACCTTGTTTTTTTCATCACTCTTCAGTTCCAGTTGATGTCTCGAACGAATTCTTGCATCAAGTGCCATGGCATTTCGGGAAGGTTGCCTATAGATGTGCAAAGGAGGTTAGGACGAGGAATAATGGATCACAATGAAAGGAAAAAAGTAAATAAAAATATTTAAAGCCTTCAGTCAGCAATGGGTTAAGGTGAAAAAGGAAACGCCAAATGGCTGCTTTTGATGACAGGGTGTTGGGTGTGCTGATGGTTGCAGAAATTCAATGCAAGGACGAAGCTGTTTGACATTGTGTTTTTTACCTCATTCCTTTTCACTGCCAAAAAAATACACTGAACATTGGCTAGGGTCAGCTCCTGTATTTCTACTAATTGACACCTGCAAAAACGGCAGGGTACTGTTGCAATAGAAATGCTCGGAATTTTGGCTTGACCGCATGCATTGTCCTTTAACTTTGTTATAAAATTTGTTATCAAACTAAAATTGGATAACTACTGCACAATCTTAGTAACATCATCATGTTTCAAGCACACATTTGATGACATATTTACATTGGCACTTTAGCAACATCTTACTTGTTGTATGAAATATTTGTGCATTCATTATTACCCTTTTCATTCTACCCTTAAGTTTGACGCTCATGTGTCATTGATAACTTGAATCTGTATTTTACCTTGACTATTGTTTTAAATTGAAGCTACACAGGGTGATATGTCTTCCCTACATAACATTGAACAAAATTTTAAATTTTAAAAAAGCAGGTATTGACGGGGAACAGATTTTGAAAGAAGGTACAAGAACTAAAGATTTCAATTACATGTATTGGGCACGATTGACATTGTCGTTTTTAACGAGCGATAACTCTGAATATTGGAATTCTAAGACTGGAAGTTTTTTTTGGATTATAAGGTTCAGTTTTGGGAAAATCGTATGTAGTGGACATGGGTGAAAATGGGCAATTTTTCTTCCAGGGTGTACACTGTAGAATTAGTTGCCAGTCCTGGTCAAATTGGCTATCATAGATTCATTTGTCAAGTGACTAACGTTGAAAGCTTAGTCGATGAAACATGTATTAAGAAATGGTTGACTTACGTCTTCGCACCAGCTTTTTTGCCCTGGCATCCCTCGGACTTCTGGAGCCTCTCTGAGTCTGACCTCTGCCCCAAACGTCCCGTATGCAAATCATGCCGTAGACCCTGATGCCAGGTATTTTGGCGTAGGGAGGGTTTTCATGGGCAATGGGCCCTTCTAGAATTCCGTGCTGGACACAGCGACAGACCACCAGGTAGTGGCTCTTGCCCGTCCGGACGTTCTGCAAGGCCAGCAGGGACCAGTCCTTGGAACCACGACATTCCCTCACTGACCCAATGGGCTCGCACGTCTTGATTAACGTCAGGGCCTGGAAATGAAGGAAATTTGTTGTGAGGCTTTGTCAAATGTTGGAAAAGCCAGATGTAGTAAGTCCATCGTACCTTGCCCCTGTTGTCGGTGACCAGCTCTATGGTGTGGGCGTCGTCACTGCCAAAGGAGATGGAACAAGGGTCCCCAAACTTCTGGGGACAGGCACAGAGGGCGTTGATGCGGTCCAAACGGGTGTAAACGGCGTTGCACACCTGCTGCGTTGCACATTCCGGAAGTGCGTATTGGTGGAACGGGTAGTTGTAGTAACTCAATGCGCTGCTCTGCAAAGTTTCGAGAAAAGTGCACTTTAGCAATTGGTCTAACAATTTGAAATATGCAATTCAACTCAGTACCCTGCTATATCAGTGAATGAAGAATGGGCTAGGGTAGTTCAATTCAGTTGAATTTAATGCACCCACAGTCAGCACCAGAGAATCAGGCTGAGCTGCCATGTGGTTGGGGGTTGATTTACACAAGCACAGAAAAGTTTCATCAAAAAGTATGGACAAATGAAAGTCAAATAAAATGTGCAGGAGCAGACAAGTAAAAAAATTATGAAATGAAACACACAGGAATTGAAGAATGGAGAAATAAAAACGAAATGAGGTACATAATATGTAGGAAAATCAATTAATAACATTAGTGGTGTAATCCATCAAACCAATTGTGGAGCAAAATGGTTGATCTCCTGAGAAAATATCAGCGCCATCTACGAGTTAGTCGATATTAAATCCATGTATGGCTACCATGTGTTACCAGGAGCACATTTTCCAGAATGTGGTCCTGGTAACTGGCCAGATATTTAAATTATTTTCTTTGATTATGGCATTAAGCCATTGATGGCCAAACCAAAAAATATTAATACTGTACAAGTATCGTCATACATGTGTAATAATGAAGCATGGGCATGCATGACGTTGTAAAAGTGACGCTTTATGCATTGTTGTTTTCCTTCTTCATAATTTACAACGTGTGTAATATGCAATCACATCAATTTAATTAATTCTTGAAACCAAAATCAGGCCATTTAAAAAGAATTTTCGATGCAAGTACATTAAACACCTTGTCCGTTTTCCATGCATGCTCATAAATTTTTTGCCCCAGTCATTTCACGCATCGGTGATTTAGGCGGCAGTGATTAAGTGTCCAGGTGAATATCTAATTAGTTAGTACCCAACAGCATCCATTTCCTCCGAATTAAACCTAACCATAAGAAATTAATTTGCACGCTTTTATTTCTAATACGCTTTTATGTACAACACAGGTAGCGTTTTGCCAAATTTTCCGTGCCTTGTAGGCGCAAGGAAGGCATCTTAGCTTAAGACAACTTTTTTTTTAAAAAATTGGCATAGCCTACGTTATTTGTGATGTCTACTAAGCATGAATTACTAAGGTGCCATTAGCATTTTACCATATTTGCACTTTTAAGTCACTTGTGGTGGGAGGACACCTTCCTGAAGTCACTTTTCAGGTGATTTGCTTACTTTTAAATTATACTGCAAAATGCTATACCGTTTAAACAATTATTTATCAATATTTTGCAAATGATAGTTTTTTCGATGAATCACTCCACCTGTATACTTGAGGATGTTTGGACAGCTTTTCAGAAGTACTTGCTCCTCTCTTTCCTCTGAATTTCTCCCAGCAAATATTCGAAGCTAATGTAGTTTTGGTCCATCTCTTGACCTGGTGTGGTTTGGTAACCTTGTTTCACAAATAGCTTAAACGTGCATGGGGTTCAAACGTGTGCAAGTCCTTCACGTGTTTGAAAATTGGCTCTTTCTAAATCGCACCTATAGGAAAATCCAGGGTCTTTGTTGCTTCTGGAAGATTTCGTTTGTGTATTGCAATTGCTGATTTTGCCTTAGCACAATAGCTTGAAAATAATTGGGGAAGATTTGAATGCGATGTTGACGAGTACACTCAGCCCCAGAAAATGCAAACTAGCAAAATACTTGTACTTTCTAAGTGGTCTGTCTAGTGGTCTCCTATTTTGGATGTTTAAAGGGAGCTTGAAATTGGCTGACAAGTGGAATTGTTGCATTGGCTCCACATTGTGGTTCCAGAAATGCTGTTCAGCTGTTTTCTTTTGTTTATTTTTTTCTCTGAAATAGTTTGATGTCGAGATTAGTAGTGAGATTCGTAGAATTGTTCCTAATGAGACCATTATGATGGTATCTGAGATTGGGTCTAACCCTGGGGACGAAATTTTAGGTTTCGGTATTTAGGAGTGAGTGGTCAGGTACCCCTTGCCACATCCAAATTTTATTTATAACAGCTAGATTATTTTGTGTTTACGAATCGTTCGAACTCTGTGAATTGATTTCAGTATGTTTCGTATCTAACATATTGTAGGCATACACTTTGGCAATATACAAGTTTTGTTTCATCATTAGCATCAAACATTCCGCTTTAATTAAAAAAATTAGTAGTGAAATATCAGGTGTTTCACTGAGTCATTGAAATTTACCTATACATTTAAAGTCCGTGATAATATGGAAAAATTATCTAAATGCACAAACTTACGTGAAAATACGTGTGTGTGTGTGTGTTTTTTCAAAATCTTGTTTCCTTTAAAAGCAAATTCTTAGTCTACAGCTTAGGATTAGGCTTTTGGAAGTTGTGTGAGATTTATGAATTCGCTCAAATGCTATTTATGACTGGTTTCTGAATGTTCATCCACATGCATTAAAATGTTTTGGTGGAAACCATTCATGACATCTATCCCATGGCTCGCTGGTTTTTTGATGTCTGTAACAATTGAAAGCGTGTTTGCAATGAGTCGAATTTATCGCCACGCTGTGGTTTTGATCTCCACAAGCTTGATCTTAGCCTACATCAAAATAAGCAAATCATTGGGAATTTTATCCGACCTGTTTGGCATGCTTATGTTTTTCTCTAGATTTTTTTATCCGCAATATCATTGAACCTTATGATGATATCTCGTCGGAATTCAGTGTCAGTGAGATTTACTTTTTATTGTTGATTCGAGCGTTTATTTTATTCAATTTGATTCGCTCCTGGGAAAATGCTCTCGCTTCTGGTCCAATTTTCACGCTAAGTGAATGACCATGATTATTTTTCTGGATTGAAATCGAAAAGTGGGTGCCATCCATTCTAAATGTAATAAAGTATTGCGATGCGCTGAATTACCCTCATACTGCAGATCATGCCATGGAAATATGCAGGCTGAGTCTAAAAAATTATTCCCCTGAAATGTCTAATGTTTGACGATAATTTGCTAATGGTGCATAAACGCTTGAGTTAAATGCATCACATGTACTTGACCCTTTCTGAATTGAAAATGTGTTAGATCCATAAAAACGTTTGTTTTAAATTGTCAGGATATTCAGAGAAATTTGATTCATGAGTTGACCAGACACATTGTTAGAAACCCAGCTCTGCACTTTCGCATTTGTTCTTGTTTGCAACATTCTAAATTGCTTTGGATACAACAATATCTTGGTACAGAACATAAATTCAGCTTGCAAATGGGTTAATGACTCCATGAATTTGTACGACTTCTCCCATCCGTAAAAAAATTAATATTGTCTGGAAATGTTGCAAAAAAGTTTATGGAAACTTGATAATCAATTGATTAAATTTGGATATCTGGGGAACATTATTACCTGCATGTTAGTATTTTTGAGTCTGGTAGTAATTTTCCGTAAATGTACCAGTTAAACATAGTCCAAAAACTGGTCGGCAGATTATAGACCCTAAACCTTGGTCAGATCTAACAAACATTCTGCAAAGTGGCATGGTATATGATTTATTTTAATACAGCAAACTCTTAGAATCTGCAAAGTGGCGTCAGGTGTATAATTTTCTATAATTTTTCTTGTGAGATTTATTTTTTGGAGTGCCAATTCGATGCACTTGTCCTTGGCAGTCCAACAGATAATGACCACATTTCAAAAATTGCGCTTTCGGAATTTCGTTGTAAAATTTGGATCAGAATATTATAGTTTGGCATCGAGAAAATATGATCAGTTTATGTACTTCTGGTCAGTTGTAAATGATCCCAACAGGCTGATTTATCAATCGTAGTTCAACCTGTTTCTATTTAAAATGTACTGAATGGTTCCACAATGGAGCCTTGCTCTGAGATATAGATATCAAAGCTCATAAGCTTAAATGCATTATATATACATCTATGAGTGACATAGCATAGCAATTCACGACAGTTTCCTGTAGCCAATGGATTTTTTTGGACCTCCAGCAGCCTATTCAATACGGAAGTGCAAGATGGCCAAAGCCAATCTGCGTTTAACAAATCTTCCGCTATTCATTTCGATAAAAAATGGTTTCATATCAAAGGCTGAGACATGCAATGATATCCACCTTGCTGTGTGCATAAGCGACATCCTTGAAAGTTCAAACGTCTAATTGGTATGGGGGGCAGTGTAGCATAATGCATGGATTAGTACTACAGTTCCTTCATTCTTTGCAAGTACAGTTATGGCACGTAATTGGATATATGCGTGCCAAACATTTATTTGTTACATGTATGCCCTTCAACATAATAGAGCTCTTAATTTATTTTTCCCCTAAAATTTCCCAAATCCGGCCTAAAATATTATTTTAGGTTTTCTGGGTAGTTTACATGTACGGACAATTGCTTGGATTAAAAATAATTCCGCTAATAGGTTTTTTATGCAGGGTTGACCCTGACCTGGAAAACCTGGAATTGTCAGGGAAATATGAAAAGCATGGCAAATGATGTATTTTGAAAGATGTCAGGAAAATTAAACGTATCAATATAGCTAAAACAAAAATAAATAAAAATAACATATACAGTTGGTGAGGGTATACCTGCATTTATAGAAATGCGGAATTCTCCTTTTATCAGTATCGATTGCACTATTGGATGCAAATCTTACTTGAAATTTTCCTCAGTGCTTCGAGGCTTTAATATAAGAACATTAATGTTTAAATTATATTATGAGGCATGGCTGCTAGAAATTGTTAATTTAGGAAAAAGTAATATAAATTTGTATTTTTCTTATAAAAAGTGTTCCATCTCCGGTTCCATCACTATTTAATTAGCAATTATTGACTTTTGGCATAAATTGGCATATACATGTATCATTTTCTGACTTTTTGGTGACAAGCGTGGTGGGATATTTTTTTTTAAAACACTGGTTAGTCAAGGAATTTTTAAGTTAGTTACATTTCTGGGCGAGTCCTGGTATGTTTAAACTTTGTGAAAGTTTTATTCAGACTTATGTTCATTTCTGATACAAATTCTGTGTAGTGTCTAGTTAACCTAACAGGCATCTAATAGCGTTTTTAATCTCCTTTATTAATAACATTTTTCCAATTTAAATCTGCAGTTATTTGTGTCGTACAGCTATTTTACTGCTGTTCTTCCTTATTAGGAATCTCGCATTGCCTCTGTTATTATGATTTTAGTGCCATTGTGTCGTGCAGTAATATGCACCTCTAGGTGTTTTGTCTGCAATTGCACAATAATACTACTTTGAGGTCAGCCAGTGCTGAATGGCTGGTAATTTCATTTCTCACGTTTTTAGCGCATTTGTAAACCAACCGTGCTGTATGTTTTAGTCATTTGAAAATGTGCACGGAAACACTCGACTGAATTTAGGCCAAAAGACATGCAAATGCTGAGCAACATGTCACGATTTTTTTGCAAATCCGACGTTTTTGCAAGCAGCTTAATTTACATTATGAATCAGTGCGGTTAAGGTTACATCTTCATTTGTTCAATTGTAGTTAACACAGCTGCTCCACGTTATATAACCGCTTGTCTCGTAGTTGATTTATATACTTAAGTTCTAGCGTAAATTAGATGAATTGAGCGACAAATTCCTGTACATGTAGTCATCCTACAAGGTTATTGCGACTTTCTGCACGCTTTTTCTGATAATCATATGGAGACTGGCCTCTGCTAATGTCCCGCATAATTGCTGTCGCATTTCTCATAATTATGTGCACAAATACCTGCAGATATTGCTCTGACATGTCATCTTTTGCATCCAGAATTGCATTCAGAGGACTGTTTGACATGTGTAGAATTCATTTTTGCAATTAACCCCAAAAAATGAAAAAAGGATTTTTCTCTTACATCACTATCCCGTTCGCCCCGTTATATAACCGCCTGCACCATTTTCAAGAATGTATCTAAAATTATTAATACACCAATTTCACACCAGAAATTACATGTAACACCTGTTACATCTATGAACCCATGAACTTCTGCTTGTAAGTAGGGCAATCTTTGGGCAGCGCCAAATTCAAATAGTTTCTTTTTGCATTAGTTATAAATAGGGATTCTGCGTTAGATATGCCTTTCAATCCTTCATGCACTGTAGTATGAAAGGCAGAAATATTTTGACAATTTTCATAGACGATTATCTTAAGTCTTAAGATAGTAGATCGATATGAAAGTTCAGTGAATAGTTTTCGCAGCCAGGAATTTCAGGCTGTGACATCTATTGACAGAACCAAACATTCCACGTGAATGATGTTGATATGGGTAAAATGATCATAAGAAATCATCGAGCCACTTACATTATTAAGAGTTGCTTTGGAAGTCACGTGGCTTGTCAGTTTTCTGTGCAGGCTGACAGTCTCATCGTCTAAACCACCAACCTTTTGGGTCGTTGTGTCATTGGTCTTTTCAGGTTTAATTTCGATTTTAGTTTTGTTTGATTTGTCCTCTTTTGCCGCGGATTTGATTTTGTGGTGGGTGGCGGATTTTGCTTCAGCGACATCTGGAGGTGGCGACGTTTTGGGCAAGCCAAGAGTCCCATTTCGCAGAGTTTGAGGCCGCAGTTCCGTGGCCAGTTTTTTGGTCGCAGCGGCTTCGTACCCCTGGAAGCCGTTAAACAGAGACAGAAGCAGGAGCGCCGTCACTGATTTCATGGCGCCGGAAGTGGTGCGAGGTCTTTCTTAGGGATTTCCGGTTCTTAGCAATAGCTCAGGGTGCCCTGTTTGCTGCTGGTGGGTATAGCACAACGTTTTGCAGTGTTAATCCATGTATGACAACTTCTCGCAATGTTCTTTGGACACCTTGTCTCTGGAGGATCTCTGACGACTGCTAGCCGGATTTTTGTCGGTTGCCCATCCGCAATGTCACCCCTGAGAGGAGCTTGGTGCAGTTTCCATATCTCAGAAGTCAGAGCACTAAGTTCCTAGGAAGTCTGCCTTACCCCTGTGACTGTAATCACTGATGTGCACTGAAATGGAGTTGCTCCCAGCATTTTGAATAGAGTTCAATTTTTGTTCCTGCCAGACATGGTCTCGGGTGGCAGCCAATGGGTGCGCGGGTGGACCCGGCTGAGCGACCAATAGGAAGGCAGGATCAACATCCTGCCCGGCACACGTGTTTGCTCTACTTCTGCTATGTTTTGTTGGCCATTTATGTCACTGACCTTCATGCTGCATGGAGAAATATCAAAGGAGTGCGGGTCCCTTATGCGTTTTTGCCCGCTTTTTTAGCATTGTTACTGCTCTCTGGTTATGCTACAGGACACCTAATTGGCAGGGGCAGGACGGGCCCGTGACACGAGCGCCGTTGCCTGTTTAGTACGTTTACCCACCCTGGTGCACACCGCCTTGTTACCTCTTTTTAACCGTAATTCAACCGCCCTTGAAGCATTCTGCCACCTATTATTGCCAACATTTTGTATGGTATTGTCTGGCCCATCCGAAGGTACTGCAAATGTCACTGCAAGCAGTGGCTGGATGGCTGTTATATTATGTACCAGATGTCAATAATATGTTGAAATTACCTCATGTGGCGTGGATACTGTTAGAATTCAAAGAAAAACAACTGAAGTGATGTTTTAGTATAAAATATCGGAGTTTAATTGAAATCCATATTTGCCAATGCTGGTCATATTCCAACATTTTATAGGAACTACAACGAATCCAGTGACATATAACACTCACAAAATATTTTTCCCTGGATTACCCACATAAGCTTAGATACTAGAAGTTTGAATGAGATTATTTTCATTCAATTTTCAATTAATTTAACATAATGATTGGTCAGGTTAATGTGGAAAAATTTAAATTCTGCGAGAAAAATCTCTTAAGCAAGGATTTATCAAGCAATTAGCTGTATGAGATTATCTTCATTTTCGTTTCTTTGGTGATGGAGAACAGAAATTGTCAAATAGTCAAATTTAAGTGGACGACACAGTACGACCGCCGCCTTATTAGTTTCCACACTGTTTATTGCAAGTTAAATTGCACCTTATTTTCGATATTTTTGTAACTAACAATATCTGGTGGGAGGGCCTCAGGCGAAACGTTTCACCGATTGTAAATAAACATTATTCTACGATGGATATACAGCACGTCCATATTGGGCAAATCATTCAATCTTAAAAACTGGTTAAGTAACAAAAAATTGTAATATCCAAAAAACACCAAAGTGCAGGTATATGGGCTTTAAGTAACATAATCGTTTTATTCTACTGATGAGTAGTATTTATTTTGATGTGCATCATGTGACTTAAATGGTTGTGATTTGTAATTCTACATGGTGGTCATGTATTTTGTTGTCAATCCCTCCAATGTTGATCACTCCATCATTATAGTCGATCTACATGTAACCTATTACTGAGTGCATTTACATACCGGTACACGATTGAACTGCAGTCTAAAGGTACCAGAGTGTAAACGGTGCTAGGGGCATGTTTCGGTATGTGGAAACCTGATTTGCGCGTGTGTGTTTATGTAGGCTCGCAGAAATATGGGCTATACTTCGGGACAATATCAGTAATTTGCCAGGATGAAATGCTCTCGTGTTTCGTGCAATTTGCATGCAAACATAGCGCGGATGGCACCAAACATGTTGCAAGTGAACGAGTGAAAAGTTGCCATAAACGCACCGCACATTGTTTCGACCAAAATACGTGATATGATGGGAGGCCATGCTCTTGGTGCCCTGTTTTTTTCTTCTGCTAATCACTAATTGTATTTCGTATCATTCGCTGGTGCTTTTTTCACGCAATTTCTGTCTGTCCAGAGTTACTTCCGTCTTGCTTCATGTTTCACACTTTCCTGGTTCAGTCACATCCTCCTTCGCATTTCATAACCCATGTGATTCGGAAGTCACGCAATTCTGTAGGAAAGACTCCGAAATAATTGACATAACTGGCAAATCAGTTCGCACCTGTACGTGCACATCATTTGGCCATTCTTTCCGGTTAAGTCTGGCGGTGTCTGCATCATTGGTGACGGCTGGAGGACACCGAGGTGCAGACTTCCTGACATGCTTTGTTTAAAGCCTCTTGCTCGTAGCATCCAATGTCTCATCAGTTGCGTGACACTAAAAATTACAATAAACCAGGATTTTTTTGGGGAATGTATGCTGTGGCCTTGTGTTGCATCAACAGTGTACCAAAGAGTTGCCTCGGTAAATAACCGAGATAATAGTGAATGTGATACTGTGCACTTCCTTTGTTTTCTGGGATGCGACTGAAACAGCAATATGTTATAAAAGGACAGGTGAATTTAACTTGTTGATCATCATCGATTTTTTGTGCCCACTTTCTATCATTGTGAACTTGTGATGCATTGTATAATGATCGATGTAGTTTTGGGTAAAAAATACAAAGTTTATTTTAATCTGATTAACCTACAATTGTATTCTGCATTTTTAATCCAAGTTTTCCAATGGCCTTAACGTCCTAAAGAACTCTTCAACTTTTCTAATGGATTTTGGTGCCCTTAAATCTGCTTACTTTTCAAATAGAATCTTTAAATAGTCCTTAAAAGCCCTTCTAATTTTTAAATTTTCACTCGCATAATGAAACCATTTAGTATAAAAGCTGTTCGTTCATATCAAGTTTATTCTTGTTCTTAAATGATCACGCTGGCCATTAATGGACTTCCAAATCGAACAGTGTAATTAAATTGCAGTGTGCCAAACATAACATAAAAATATGTCTAGTATCAAGCATATTATAAGGATAAGTTAACTGCAATTTCGTGATTTTCTCCATAATGTACTTATAATAATTTTGGTCCTTACCCAAGGACTTTTGAAAGTCAGGGGATTTTGCTACTAAAACTGTGATAAACCCTTCCTAAACTCTTGACTAAAATGTTTATCATCAAACCGAAAGCAATTCTCAGTTTTAATGTTTACTGAGAAAAGAATGCTTAAGGTTTATGTGGCATGTTATCATTTTTCATTTCGTTAATTTTATTTTACGATTGTGAGTTCCACCTACAGTTACATTTCAACACCGACGAGGAAATAGTGTTGCGCGTGCAATTTTAATAATAGGGAAATTAAGAACGGTTTTCACACCTGTTCGCTTATCTCATAATTTGATATACAAATTAATAGATCAATCTGTGAAGATTAAGCCGCCAATTTCATTCAACAGTTAGGTTGAGTTTGGAATCTTCTCTCACTTAATTTAACTATCGATAGCTGCCTTGTGTTGTGTTGCCTCCTCTTTAGATAACTAAATAATTATAGCTTTTTGTATTTGTTGGTTTACTTCCAGGGTAGATATTCATCTCAACCTTGTGCATATTATTAACAATTATTAACGTGAATGCAGATTATCAGATTTTAGCTCTGCTATCTATGCATCCTATTACGAATTTATTAGAAAGGATTACAATGGAATTATTCAACAATATAGCCTCATTCCCAAGACCTTAACTTAAATGTTTTGAAGTTGAAGGTTTCTCTTTTCTCAACCCTTATTTAAAAACAATAATCAATGCATATGGAATTCCTTATATTAGCATATACTGTATGTTTGGTTATTGCATTTTCTTTGGTCAGAGTGGTCAAGGAAACTGGTTTCTGACAACGAGAAAAAGTCATCTCTGAGTCTGGGGGAACCCTTACAACAAATGTGGGCGTTTGTGTAGCATGAGGTCCTTCACATTTCTGAGGACTAAGCACGTTCACCTATTGGTTTTTAACTTAAGATTTTCCTGGTTTTTCTCGATTAATTACATTTCATGTCCTGCTCGTGCGAATTTCTTGACACCTTATGGTTTCCATGAATGCCTTGTCTCATTAAAACTAAGGCTACAACGACAATAAGTTATCATCAAAATGAAAATACGGGAAGAAAATCATTTGAACTTGGGCGTATAAGGCAATTGAGTGCCCTTCAGACAATTGTGTAGTTCATCCTATCTTTAATTCGAGAGGTTCAAAATGTATGTTGACACTAATTGCAATGAAAGAAATGTTTTCACAAAGCTTTTCAGCAAAACTATGAATGAAATAGATTGTTTTTTTCATTCCTCACACCAGCTGAGTATCACATCAGCAGTTATTGATATCGAGTCTGATATCACCCAATGCACAAAGTTGCATTTAAAAACTATGATCCTACCCTCATTCTTCTTACCACACTTGCAAATTATTATATTATTAATTATATTAATGTAAATTGCAAGTTTTCGCTTATGAAATGCGGTGCCAAAAGTGTCACATTATGTCACTATCAGTGATTAACAAATGTTAAACAATGTATGTACACAGACAGAATGTACATGTTTAGGAGTCATATTTTGAGATTTTAAAAAGGATGATCCTCTTGCCCCATGGAGCATTTTTAATAAGGTGAAGAGGTGGAGATGGCCCACATAGCGAGAGGCCCTGGGGTTAAAATATGGAAACCACACGTGAGAGGGTGGATTTAGCAGATATTTCGGTAACACTTCCTGGTGTTGTTCACAAACTGGAACTGATGTAAACGAGTCGAAGGTTAAACCACCTTCTTGGCCCTCATTTGCAAAACGTAAAGTCGAAATAATTAGTCTCCGTTTTGTTTCGATGTTTTTTTCTTATTGTTTTTTATTCTAACAGTTGGCGGCCATCTTGGGAATTCAAATGTAATTTTCGTTAATTGGTGGTTAACTCCGTTGTGAATGTCGTGTTAAATCTATTTATGAGATCTATTTATGAGGATTAATGTTGCCATGTAACTCGCAGTTCCATGCATATGGACTGCTGGGAATGTGAATGTTTGTTTTTATTTACGATTGCTGAACCAATCGTGCAGACACCTTTAAAAAAATCCATTGTATGATTTGCCCATTGTGTGGCTAATTTCCCAATCAGCAGTATGTGTTTATGAAAACAAATATGTAACCACGAAAATTGCGCAACACAATAAATAACCTTAAGTTATCAACAAAAAATTCGTATCATTATAAACATTAAGATGTTCTTGGCCACCCATCTAGATCAGCACATAAATGAAATACAGCGTGCTTAGTGAAATTTTAATCAATGATCACCAGTTCTTTGTTTCATGTCTTTTAGCTAGATAGCACTTACACCGTACATTTGCATTGTGTTATTTTCGGCCTTGTAATGTGACATTTTAAGCCTTGTAATGTGACATTTTAAGCCTTTCAATGTTAAATTAAATGCAGTTCAGACAAGCTGGTGTATTTATCCAATTGTCTGAATATTTTTTACCTTTAATGCGCAATGTAGGCTACATGTACATTCTTAAACTAACTGTTAAATTCGCGTAACCTTTTTACATGGACTAATATGGCCGTGAGTGCATACACACGAAGCCTCAGTATTAAAATAAAAAAAAATATATAAAAACCGATTTCCAGTCCCATTGTATTTCTTGGGAATTAAGACATTAAAATCCCCGTCCATTCTTAAATTGCAAAACATGTATAAATGTTTTCTAAGCTTTAAAGCTGATTACTGCATATGTAATAAACAGTACGTTAAAACTGTTTCATTATTAACTGGTAAGATGATCATTTCTTGGAACTTATATTATTATATATTATTAGTCATATTATTAGTGATATATGATATACAATCCGTCCCTGTTTCGTAATTCACTAAAAAGTAATGGAATGGATTAGGTCTATTGGTTATACATTTAATTGAATGGGTTGGTAACTGTATCGTAGGTGTTTCTTAATTATTTCAACATGGGATAGAATGAACTATTCATCAGTGTGACACAATAGTTGGTGAACTTCATCGAACTTATCATTATTTGAATGTACATTATACAAATTAATATGACAATGACGTGTTGATGACTTCACTGACTTTGCACAGGTTTTGTTTCACGAAATGTGCACCATTCGGAAGTAAAATTCCATCAATATGTTGGTCATAACGGTTACTATTATTACCACAACGGGAGCTAATGGTCCATTATAGTAAATGTACCTCGCAGCTAATGCAACCGGCTAATGAGACACTTCATACTCGAAAAGCTGTGAAGTTCACCAACTACGCTGTATTGTGTCACACTGATGAAACGACCTCAGAATACTTCAATGCACTATTTCACGGTTTAATTGTGAGGGTGTAAAAAGTGTAACGGGCTGACCATTCGACCTGGACACGTTGTGGGGGAGAAGAATGTGAAACACCCATGGACAGGGACCATCGTTATTGTTATGGCGAGATAATAACAGACGGCTATTTACATAAAAACGTGAAATCGTGTTTGAATCTAAAAACACGAGGTTGTGTTAATTATTTAGAGTGACAAAACGACGTTTAAAGGTCTCGTTGGCCTCTGTATGCTAGCCCCAGGTGGCGCTATTGGCGATTTTGCACTGCTGGGTTTATGACGCAGCCTGGCTGGAGACGAATTCTTATAAGAATAGGTTTATTAAGCATTTTGCTTGAGTTTGAAAAGACACATGACCTTAGTTTCATATCTGAACTCTTTTCTTTCAAAAACCTTTTCAACTTGAATGGGGTTTAATAATGCTTTCGATTTTTTGTCTCGAAGCGCCACCAATTGGTTTAATTTTAAGAGCATCTTGCCACCCCTCGACAAAAGATCCTTTTGTGAGCAGATTAACGGCAAAATGAGCCCATTATTATGGCAAAACCTCTATTGTTAAGTTGTACGTCGTCAACTTCTGAAGATGACCGCACTTTGTGGGCACCAATGTACGGGTTTGCACCCTTGCAATCTACTTACATGTACATCAACCTTACACTGCATGCAAGCCTTCCTGTAAAATCTGTGTAGTGAACAAAAAAACAAAATGTTCACATGTGGTGTCATCACTTTTTGCGATTTTCAGGCCACCCCACCCCCTCCTAATGATGACAATCATTTACCGCATTCTAACAATTTGGCAACAAATTCAAAATGAGTTTGATAATGGGAACAGGTGATTACCATGCATTGTATATCACATTTTATTTGACAAGTTGTTAGATTATTTTGAAGCGTGATGCACAATGCGGAAAGAGTAATACTTTAGCATGATGTAAAAAAAAATTGTGAGTGTACATTGTATAAACATGCATATTTTATTTTATTTTGTCAAAGTTAATGACTTGCATCGTTGGAGTTTCATCCTTAATGCTATCTTAACCAGAAGCTGCATTGTACTTCGGGATGCAACTTTGTTCAGCGTATTTTGCGTGCATTGTCACTGCTAAGTGTCGTAATAATTTACTTAACATTCGCATTAGCTAACACCTAAAATTTAAAGTCCCGCGACTTGAACGCTAACACTAAACCAAAGTTTATTGTTGACCTAGTAGAAAAAATACGATGGAGGGCAGTTGATGGAGGGACATGTTCCCAGCTTGGTTTTGTGGCTTTTTTGCTGACCAGTGCTCGGGACATAACCGCAGGAGGAAAACTGTAGTCGAGTAACACCTTTCCTGAAACTGGAGCTTGAATTATGCCAAATTCATTTCCGCATTAAAAGAGCTGGCCCACTATAGTGCACCAGTAGTGTACACTTGACGAGTGTTTTCACATCATCGGTTTGTGCACTCTCATGCTATTGATTTTGTTTTCATTGTCTTAGACTCGTCCAGATGATTGGTTCGACTCCTGTTTTTTTGTTTATTGGCGATGGGGAAATATTTAATCAGGGTTTTAAAGCTGTTCGTGCGAAGTTGTGGCCGAATTTCCGTCTTTTGATGGGCCAGGCCAATTGTTTGTTGTCTGGCTCGACATTCTCTTGACTGTTACATGTTGCTCGACTTGCCTGGATCCCTCTTGAATTCAGCAGTTTGTTTGACACATGCACGGAAACTGTACACAGTGTACAAAACGGTGCTTTTTGCTCCTACCGTGATTAGGTTATGCTCCAGAAACCTCTAATTAGACTGGCATCAGTTTCCTCAATAAAGCGAATACGCGAAGGTCGAACGTAATTATGAAACCAAGAGTAATTGAAAAAATTATAAACAAAGCCGTTTATTTCGTGACCTTTATGAACGTTTTCACGGTCCATTTCTTGTTATCATTATTGGCGAATTTTGTGTAATAACATCGAGCCCAGCACATGAAAACGTCCGTTCACGTAATTCATTACAATCTCACAAATTCTGAAGTTGTAAATCGTTGTTTCTTGATATTTTTATCTTGAGGCTTCACATCTGAATTCCTGGCGAACTATATTGCGAGTAATGTTTTTATCCAAGCAAGATATTTTAAGTATCCTGTTGCAAATGTGCGCAAGATTTTGTTAACTAGAATCTGTGCTGATTTTTGTTTTTGTAATTGACTTAGTGATTTATTGCTGTTTTATATCGTGGGAGTAGCCATCCATATAATAATAACAAGGTCAAGTTATAATACACGTCACGCTATTTTCACGCCATTCATTAGATGCAGGATACTGAATGGTTCTCTGGCAAAATTAGTCTGTGGTTTTACGTGCAAAAAATCCCCGCCGTTGAATTAATCCAAATTTAATTATAATCCAATTGATGCGTGTAAATGCGAAGGTGGAAGCTAATATCTCCCATGGATAACTCGAAATATTGCATTAAGTGATGCGAATTTGTTAAAGATCTCGTAGAGAAAAAATCATAGCGTTGTTAGTTCTCACACCGGTGATGAAGACCATGTTTTCAATGGTCGATAGATAAATTTACTGAAATGCCACACATAATAAATGTTGGGAGTTGGAAAAGTAAAGATATGCATACAACGCATTTATTGAAATCCAAATTCGAGGTTATGTAACGTACCATTATTATATTTCTTGAAAAGTTTCAGATCAGGTAAAATGGTCTAATTGTGGTAACTCAACTCTGATTGATGGGTGTATACCTAGGCACTCAGCTGGAAATGGTGGCGTTTTGCTATGCAAAAGTAATTATTAGAGCGAGCCATGGCAAAACCCTTTTTTTCCATTACAATTATGGTTAGAAGAATGTAAGCATCTCCGTTTGTTTCGCTTACTTCCTACTTTGCTGCATGACTTTTTTCTTCCTGGTTGCAAGGTCTAGGCTCGAGTGATCTTGAAAGTGAAAAATACGAATTAATTAGATCGTAAATATATCTTCGTCTAGTCATTTCAATGTGCATTATGATCCCGAGCTGCTCTGCAGTATACCAACGTTAATTACTAAAGCAAAGGATGTAATCCGTGAAGGTACGAAAAGGAGAAAGTGATTAACATAGCTTTTGGCTCTGAATAAAGAAATAGCCATCGTTTATGGTTTTCGGAACTAATGTATCTAGCAGGCACAGGTACTGACTTCAATGATGATTACAGAGTGATATGCAGACTGACTATATCATTCAATCTGTACATCATTCTATGTCATTACAGACAGACAAAGACATTACTAAGCCAACAAGCTCGGTCATTGATATCTAAATGCTATTAGGAGACATGAAAGAAATATGGTTGAACTCAATATTAGGAGACATGACTGCTAAAATTGCATATTTAAAAAAAATAATCAATCTAAATTTGCTGTTTCACTTAGAACATGTATGTTCCATCTCCAGTTTATGTACGGTATGACTCACTTTAATTATATATCATTCTTTACACTGGCAGATGTCATATTTTTGCATTTTGGTGGTCAAGGTATTCAGGGAAATATTGGAAGTTGGAAAACATTTGTCTGGTTTAAGCACTTAGTTTGTGCCTAGACTAGATAAAAACGGTGTAAACTTTAAAAAAGTGCAATTTATATATTGTAATGAATTCCTGGTATAATACATCAAGCACTTTTGATTGCAGCTTTTCGTGCCCTTTAGCAGTCTTACAGAGTAAAAGTAAATACGATTCTCTCTAATTCGTGATCATGGTTGTTGAATACGTGCATGGACCTCATGAGGTTCGCCTAAAAAATCAAAATTTCTGCCATTGTTACCTAAATAATTCTTTTCCTCTTCGGCTCACAAAAACGAGTAATTTTTGTTGTCTTATCATGGGATAGTCCTAGCTAGGTACAAAAGAGTTCAAAAATGATACCTATCTGTTACCATTATTTAGTATATGCATGAAATCGATTTGCTTTACATGCCTAAACCTGAATCTGAGGTGAAAGAAGTGATCAGGTATTGTTTTCGAAGTTTTAGCACGGTTCCAATGCCATATAATTTCAAATCACGCTCTGGTATGCACTGTTTTGTCCACGAGAAATCCAGAAAACATTTTTTGTCGACCGCTGGTTTCATGTTCAAATACTATCAGACGAAACTCGTTTTTAAAACTAATCCAGAATTGATGTCTTGCTTTGCATATTGTTTGAAATAACAAAAAATTGAACGGGTCGTTACTTTTATTGGTGAAATATCGAGACACCAAAGAATGGTGATGTACATGCATTTCGTTATTGCCATGCACTCTCTTCCTTATGTTTTTATGTCATAAATATTTTCCTTAGAGCCCAAGGGCTTAATAATGGCTTTTAAAATGCTTAGTTAGTTTATGGGAATGAATTCGATTTACATATACATGTATATATTCAGGAGGACATACATGTACATGTGTATTCATTTTGGGGATAGCAAAGATTCTTGGGATTTTCTCATTGGTATTGTGAATACCTTATAGCGTGAAAAATTTTGACTGCCATGAAGAATTCTTTCTTTTCTTTGATTTTCTCGGAAAATGTATTCTATATATTTTTGGAAACTTTTCCATTTCAAGGCTTGTAAAGGCCTTGCACGACTTCTCAAACATGTTGTAAATACCGTTCAACAAAAATACATGTATAACGTTCGCGAGAAAAATACTTACTGAAATTTCCAAAATAATTGGTTTGTAATGCTTTATGAAACATGTCAGATTTGCTCTCAGGTTTTCACGCATTTTTTTAAAATACACGAAATTGAGTCTTCGGATTTTTTCTCGTTTCTGGCTTGTGATTTCCCAAATAATTTTATTTGTTTGAACATGTTTATTCCTATAAATATACACGACAAAGTTTTCTTCTCTCAAACTGACAGTTTTTGATGAAAATACTGAAATTTCTTGTGGAAATGGTTGGAAAATGCTTGGTTAAATAAAATCTACAATGTGACCTTAGTAAATTGAGCTGTAACAATTATGTTTTTTTTGGCCGTTGCTATATTCGGCTTCAACAGTCATTATTTTACCCGCATTTACAACCATTACATAAATTTTTAGTTGAGCCATACATCAAATTACGGATCTTTAATGGTTCGTGAACATACCTCTTGCCAACCCTCTTTCCCTTTTCCCAATATTTATTATTGCAAACCCATACTTTATGACTTACGCCTTTTGCCTTCTAAGGGTTATATTAAATTCGTAAATATGGGAAAACAGTTTATAACGAGCTGTTTTTTAACATTCAAAGTTCATCAGGTAAAGGTGATGAGTAATAGCAAAAAAGGGGGACTAGGTTTCTCATGTGATACACGATTTAATTAAAAGCATTCTAAGTTTGCCTTGAAAATGTTTTGTTTTTGTCAAAAGACATTATTACAGTGCACTCGTGTAGGGCATTCGTGGTTATACCATTAAAAATGTAACCAAAAACTGTTCTGAACAGTAATACAACGAATTAGACAAATGCATTGGAATGATCTGTGGATTCATTTAATAATAACATAGGTGAAATGGTTGTTTTGTTAGTGATTAATGTGTATTATCTTTTTAAAAAGGATCAGAGAAATTTAATGTAACCATGAAATCTGGGTAACATTGTATTCAAATAAGTTTATGAAGACCAGGGAAATATCAGGGAATTATAAAAAATTCGGAAAGTTATGTTCACCCTGTAAAAATTCAGAAATTCGCTGTGTAACATGAATTTGTCAGCAATGTTATTGTATACGAATGAGTTAAAACTTACTATCTTAATACAATTTACGTTTTAAACTCGAATCTTAGTTTCTACCATGATAGAAAATTTATTAAAATAGCGGTTTTTTGTTTGTAGACGTTAGAACTAATTGGAAAAAAGACCGTTTGAAATAACTGGCGCTTCCTTTCTGCTTAAGATGATTTTTGAAACGTTTTTGCAGTGCAAAAATGGTATAATGTTGGTAGTGGTGCTACATTGTGGAATCAA
>JAQFYZ010000763.1:0-33583 GCA_034695085.1 Cylindroiulus punctatus
AACTGTTTTGGCGTTTATGTCCCCTCTAACCAAACCTGGGTAAATTTCCCAAAATTGGGCAAAAGTATGCTTTCTTTGATCGAAGCCCATATTAAAGATAACCGTAAACGTTCAGAAGAAGTTGAAATAGTGATCATCCATTGTGTACCAACCCTCCAGTGTACCAAATCTGTCATGTGTAAATATTTTGCTGCAACTGTTAACATGTATCACTTCAACAAGGCATAAAGACTGGCATACAGTATACTGTAATGCAAAGCATTACTGATCACTAGTATAAAACAGTATAAACGTTTCTAACACTTATCTTCCAAACTAGGTGATCCATGGTGCTTATGGGATGATATCACATATCAAACATTCAATTTATTCACTGTAGGTTGTTAAAAAATAAAGACCAGATCCCTTAAGCTTACCATTACCATGGAATACCCTTAATCCACCGAGTTCTATACAGTAGGCCTATGAAAATGAAGTCAGGTCATACTTTTAATTGCATCGCCACGATTAGCACATTCATCACGTAGAGCCTCTATTTCTGCATCAATTTTGTATGGCAGCAATCATGTTTATATATAACTCAGTTTCGCAGTTTGGTTTTCACAATTATTTCCCACAAAGCCAGATAATTACGCTCGAGTTTTTTAATAATTAATGCCGCATGGAGGTCTCATATTTCTGCACATTTAACTAATACACGGTTAGCGAGTCTCGCTAATTACAAGTTGGCAGTATGGGTTGCAGGTAAATCTGATATTTAATTGCAGGTTTATATAGGGGCATGCCAAGCTTGATGAACACCTGACGACACGAAAAGCCAATTAAGTCACAAAGCCAGCTTGATGGGGAAGCTGCTAATTAATTAAAATGTAATGCACTGATTTGGTTGCCAGGATTTCATGTACGTGAACAAAAAACACAACTGGCAACTTTGCACAAGCGATTGCTGACATTACAAGGGTGCCCAAAAACAATGCCTAATCCTTTAAAATTATACAAGAGTAACCTGTACTCATTCGTACAAGTACTGACATAAAACTACACGTTGGTCACTGCAGAAGTTATTTTCCTCCTACATCTTGATTCAACAATTTATTGCTTTTAAAGAAGGATCAAGTGACGAAATTCAAAAGCAACAATTGTATATGTAACATACCATATACATGTATTTTACCAGTATTTTCTTCAATTACTTACGCGATAAATATAAAATTGGCATATTTATGCCAAAAAATACATTTTTCAAAACTGTCTAAGGACACTGAACACTGAATCACGTTTTATATTTAGTGAAATTCATATTTCACATAATGCAACCTTCAGTTAACCTTCAGTGTTTCAGCCATATCACGTCAATCAAGGCAGTATAATACAGTGCGTGTATCAATTTCGCTATATTTCATGCCGAAAACGATATTTCCTGTAATAAAACAACAAACAAAGTACTTGCTGGTCACCTTTTGAGATGACCCTATAGAGATGCGAATTGTTTTTTTGCTCTCAATTTCCCTGAATGTCAGACTTTCCACACAAATTGATGGATTTTCCATTATTCTCTCGTTTCCTGAGCTTAATTGCACAGGACAACCTTTCCAAATACTTGAAATTATGAATATTTAAACAGCCATGTTAATAAGCAGTTGCACTTCCCTCTCGCTAAAGACACAGGAGTTGAATTTTAGATGACATTGATTTTTTTATCGTAATCGAGTATTGACCAACCGAAGTGCAGATGGAAATTTGCGTTATTGATCGCCTCAAACTGCACCAAATTGACGGATAGGAGGTACACCTGGATTCAGTCGCGCCCCTATTACACCCCTTGCACCCTGATGAATACTGGCCAAAAATGCTGGAACAATGGGGCAAGTAGAGCAAATGACCCAACGAAACAAGGCAAACAACAACAATGTTGGACACTGGCTATTACCGGCCATAGACAAAAGCTGAGCATGCGTGATAGATGACTTAATAGCCCTGTCCTCTCATTTCCACTAGGCCTAATGTAATTTAACGGCAGTAATTGTAAATACGGGCCAAACAAGCGTGCAATCATCGTGTTTACCTAGAAATTATTGACAATTTAGTCCAGGTTTCAGTGCCTGGGTGTCTGCAGCCAGATGGCCACCACGAAACTATTATGCAAATTAAAGCATTGCCCAGCCATGTGCATCTCGCTTCATTAAATATAAATATGCATGCAATTATACCGAATTTAAAACGCATACGCTTTGTACGTTGGGAGGCACGGTGATTGGGACTTCTCAACCTGGTTATCAAACTTGTAGCAACTTTCAAGACTTCAATATTGACATATCTGCTCGATAGGCAACAGAAACGGAGGAGTCATTGCAGGTTTCCAGACAAGCAACTTAATGTGTATCAGCATTTAGCATTGCCACCATTTGGGCTGTAACAGATGTTTTTTTCCTGATTTTCAAAAGTTTAAATTACATGTAGTACGTTGCTGAAACTACAAATATGGCAAAAGTGATAACGTTAGTTAGCATTGTGGTGCAAGTCATGATGAACGAGGTATCATCTGACCTATAGCCAGTTCAAGCAATTCAAGCATTAGTCTAAAAATAAATATTATATCGAAAAGAACTTTGATGAAATGCCTGGAAAGAAGTATTGTCACCAGGAACGAACAAGTATTCAAAGTTCTAAAGTGCTAAACATTGCCTAAGTGGGTGATTTTGCTAAGATTTTGCTGGTGAAGTATAAATAAGCATGGTAATAAAAATGGTTCATTTAGGATACAGGACCGTTTCTGTGAAACGTCATTCAGTTACTCTGAAATATGCCAAAGCTCATCATCCTGTATGACAGTGATACCAAAGAAGTGGTAAGCAAATTTTAGCAATGTAACATATCCCGATGAATATGTTTTCCAATATGTAGTTGCATGGAGTAAAGATTCACAGAACGCAAGCAGTAGGCAATACGACAACTGTTCAAGCTTTTTGAAGACCTATTTGTGCTAACACATCTTTCATATTTTCAGAAGATGATGTGGTCGTTTAATCGCCAACTCTGTGGAAGATCTGAAACCCGTTTATGTGCAAAAGGAGGTGCAATGTCACCCAGGGATTTCTGCAAAGCGCTTGACAAGAGCCGAAGCATCTTGCAACTGCACAGAGCAATATGTTTTGCTCATGTCTGCAGCAGGACCAAATAATGTTTATGCCAGGTTTGCAACGATATATAAAAACTAACGAAGGAAAAATAGCTGGAAAGGTTGCATGCAAGTTAGCAGCTCAACTTCCCACAAACTGAAGACACGAAATCTCAAGTCTACATACACGCCCAAAAATCTGCATGCGCAAAATTACAGAAGGAGGATTTTGCATTAACGGAACACGCAACAAAATTAACAACCGAAATAATCCATCATCAAATTGGGTGCACTTTTCACGTCGTCTGCAAATGAAACTTCACTTGGATTTCGAAGTCAACATACGATGATAAATGCATATAAAACCAATTGAATTTTAATCCAATGCTTGTTAAGGTACGAATTCAGTCTCCATGAGATTTTTTACAAGTCTAGGGTTCATCTTTAGTTTAAAATAAAATCGATGCAATCAGACGCCTGCCATCAACCGAAAGGGAGTGCCAGTATTTTTAAAGGTTTTTCTTCGAAAGTAAGTGGATCCATAGGCCATCCGCGGTACAAATGTATCCAATTTACTCCCATGAATAATAGCGTGACATTGTGACGATGAATTATCGCATTTTGACGTGCCCGGGCAGTTAAATCGGGGCTGGATTAATCAAAGATCAAATGGGCATATAACATTATTTATTCCTATTTTGACAGATCTTATTATAGCAAGTCCGTCGAGCCTTCTTGGTAACTGTATAGGCTTTAGGTAGTCCATTTTGAAGTAGCTTTGAGACAGACATAAGCTAAGGAGTTCATCAGATTAGGCATGCACCCTGACCTAACCACACGTGCACATGTAGATGGAGATTACGTTTTCATCTTTGTTATGGATGATGTCTTGTGACACATCAAAAAATAGGAAAGCCTGAATTTGAAGAAGTTTTCATCACAGATGTGAAAGAATACGTTATTAGCTGTCACAGCGTCATTCAGAAGAATGGAAGAATATTATCAATGAATTGGATCATCTGGATTCAACGGCGTCAGCTCTGATATCTCAATTTTTGAGGACATGGTAATACTGGTTCTATTTTAGAAACTAGCATCCCACAACTCAAGGTTCATGTCTGGGAGACTACATCACTACAAATCACGTATACAGCGTCATGTGCACTTATTAATAATTTTATTTTATACAACAGCATATTGCTGGATATTTATAATAAGCTAAGAACAGTAAAGTTGATATGATATGCCATTCTCGTAAATGTTTATACAGTTTCGTCAAACCTGATGCAATTATATGAACAAGGCGAAATCTTTTGTTTTTCTAATTATATTCAATTTAATCTGCAAGAAAATTGTGAATAAAAACTTGCAGAATATTAAAAAATGATGTTACCTTCTATGATTTGTTAAAACATTTAGTTAACAGCAAATCAAAAAATTCGAATTTCATTGATTTACCTTCTTATAATCAAATTTGCCGGTTACAGTATCATTTTTCCAAGGGAAGAAAAAGGGAAGCTGATGCTACTTTATACATAGCAACAAATTTCGTAGCACGAAGAACGTCATAACTTCGGCAATGAAAAGAAATTCGCGGTCCAAAATAATATTTTGAAAACATTTCCGAAATTGAATCCGAGTTTGAATGAACTTTTTGCGCGTGGACATAATCGGGTATCGTCTGTAGATTAATTATAATTTACGATTTTGTTGGCCAACCTTTATGGTAAAAAGCTTCGTAAACATGTTATTTTTGCCGAATAAAACGGGGGCAATATAAATAAACTGCAGGTATAAATTTCAATTTTTCTTTAATAAAACTCCAGCAGAACCCTTTATTAACTAGTCCATAGTGCATGATATATGCGTGTTCCTCGCTGCTATTGTCAAGTAATGGATCCATTGGAAGCAACATGAAGAGGCGAAGCGCCATTTCCATCAACATTTATGATAAGGCGAGCGGTGTATCAGCATTTTTAATACAATATTTGCGAAACTACAGGCCATAGAGCTGCAAATAAAGTTTTTATAAGAAAATTTTCTCGAAATGGACAAGTGGCCAATGTAAAGGCGAGTAGATCGCGGATATCTAGCACGTCATAAGGAGCAGCACTATAGCCCGAAGCAAAAGCTCATTTATAAGCAATGGTATCAAAGCATCATTGCTCGATATATCAGTGTAAAAAAGATAAATGGCTCAAGTAATGGTGGGCAGCGCATATCAGACTCATGTATATCCGTAACCCCGAATGCTATAATGCCCAGAAGAAGAAAAAAAGCGAGGAAAGAAGGTCCATTTTCGATTTTTAATACGATTTCATGTATTGGCATTTCAGTAGAGGGGTAAAAAATGATGCCAGAATCACATTAAAGGATGCATGCATTATAAAGGGAAAATTGGACTCTCCAAGGCACAGTTGGCCGTTTGCATCGATTTTCTCACAAAGATTACAATCTTACTTTCTTGCGACAAAAAATTATGAAGGCCTGCGGAATAAAAAAAAATTGGGCGAAGAAAAGGAGTAAGAAATTGGGAATGCTAAACAGCCATGGAAAATACAGGAGTGGGTCAAGCACCATGGCTCGATGCATCAAGAACAGGAACTCGTGAGCTGGTATCTTGCACAACTTTTCGTAAATTTGGACAAATTCAGCAACATGCATACACTTTTATCAAACGGATTCAATTAACGATAAAGCTTGAACAATTTATTCCAAAATGGTCAAACAGCAAGCCACATTCCATTGCTGATGGAAGTATTAAATAGTATCCCACCTAATATTCTTTTTCAAATTTTTCCGTTTTGACGCTTTTGCAGAGTACTTCGGATGGCTTATTATCAAGCTTGTATCAATCTCAGTTTAAAATACAACTGCTGTTTTGAAAATATTTGTAAAATTCGGTCAGCATATGATTGGTGCAACCAAGATAAGTATTTTAGAGGGCAAGTCGTTATCAAATTAATTTAAGGCACCTGCAATAACTGAGGGTGAAAATTTCACAAATTTACCACCTGAGGTATACATGTATGCATGTGAGAGGTTAAGAACCCCTAGAAATTATGCAACCTTTTTAATTAACGCCAGGGGTTAGCCTATACAGACCATCCAGCACTCTTCAATGAAACTCAAGACTTTCTCTAATAGTGACGTTACTAATTTGGTATATCAGTTCGAAGAAGAAGAAAAAACATTTTTATGCCACGCTTGTCCTTTTTCTCTTGCAATTTTCGCTTGGCTAAGCGGTCGCGGTGTAATTATTAGCTACAGAAGCAAATTGCAAGTGCAATTATTATTCGTTCGTGAGTTTAATATCCACCATTTTATGAAAGGGAGAGAGAAATCAAACAACCATGGACCGGAAGATTGAAAAAAAAAATAACATGCAATTTGTATTGTTGCATGGTCACTTTATTACAGACAATTTGTTTTTCGACGGCCAAATCTTATTGTGGTTTAATGGTTGACATGGTTACCATGTTACCATACTGCTTAGGAGAAAATGAACAATATTCTTATAATTAATGAACATAATGTTAACATTATAAACGGATACGTTTTAACAACCTTCTAGAAAGAGTAATGGCAACCAGATATTTGATAGACTGTTGGCAAATACTGAAAATCTATGTATACACGAATGCTAACCAACACATTACGTATTGTGGAATTCATAAATGTTACCCCAATTTCAAATTTATTGTGTTATTCGTACTACTCAAGACGACAGTTTCCCTTAGTTATATACATGTGTTTGATCAACAACAGTTATAACTTTTTTACAACGGATATAAAGAATGACATGAATATGGCATATGTAAATCAGACATCGAAGTCAACTTTCCAATATCATTGAAAAGCGTGAACCGCATAAGCTTACTAACCATAATTTCAAATTCAATAAACGTTAGTTCTCAAACAGTTCCAAAGCCCCCTGCTAACATTTTTATATCACAGGTAGCCGGAAAATATAGATTTAATATTACTGACTGAATCGCATTACATATAACATTTTATATGGAATTCGTTTTGCAGTGGTACTAATAATAAATCAAAAATAAATCGTTGATATCAAACTTTTCGCTGGTTTATTTCCAGAAGAAGGAAGGCCGCGTCTCCGACGATTGATTGAAAAATGCCATATAAAATTCCAATAACTAACACATTCGAGATAATTTGCAATAACTTTTAGATGATATGATTTTTTAAGTCGAATGTTACCCATACTAAACCGCATAAAGGCAGCCCAAATAAACTCAGTTGACGTTAATTTTATGTCGCGTAGGCAGGCTTACATGCTGTAGATGACTTCTATCTACTATCTACATATAAGTTGAAATGATGGATTGAAGTATTATTTCCAAGTATACGAACATACACATTTAAATTAAGCCACACACAATTGGTGAAACGTATTTCGAGCGTACATTCCAGCGTTTTGACTTTAAATGAAAGTTTTGTCTAACGCATTGGACAAAACACCTTGAGGCAATAGTTATCTGATTTTAAAGACGAAACATAATATCATTATTTTCGAAAAGGTGTCTCCATAAATACCGTTGACGTATCAATTATTCACCTGCACTTCACCTCCTTGATTTTATAATCAAGCTGAATTTGTATCCCCATAAATTAGAACCACGTACACATTAACGCATTATTAGTTTACAGAGGCGCTGGATCAGGTTCCCTTTACGTGCTATGCTTCAGTTAATCAAAATTTGGACAAATTGTTTTCCATACTTGCCACAAGGAGGAAAATGCGGTGTGTTTTTACCAAACAAACACCTCGAATAACATACGTGGGAAACCATTCCTCAGCTGTTTTTGCTCGTGATTATAGGCTCATAAATTTCGTAATTTCAAACACCGAAACCATCTTTGGGCTTCTGGATTACGAATAAACTAGCTTTCACTAATAAAATTTGAGAAACTTATCAATAGCAAAGCACATAGAAAGAATATGAGAGCACTAAGTGCGAAATACATGGGCTATAACGCATAAAATTTCCTTCATAAATGCAAATGGTTGGTTATATACCGGTACAGTGTACTACAACATCTCCCTCGAAATTTTCACCTCGCAGAAATAATGCACCTCTTTTTATTCTTCATTGTTTATAACTAGAGATTGAACATCTCTGTTCAGAACAACATGCATATTGGGCCATGGCACTCATCAAAATCATGCCGGCATTTTGTTAACAAGATGAATAAATGCCTTAAGGCAGAGTGAATAGAGAAATGTGTTCAGGTACATAAAAATGTAACAACACAAAAAAGCTTAAATCCGATACTTGTTTGGGTTCATTTTGTAGACAAGAAAACGTGATTAGCGTCACTCAAGATGAAAATGAAAGCGTAATAGATGAGGTGCTGTATGTATGTAACAATAGTTGACGTTCATTTGGGACATGGTGATTTTGTGTTGTGAAAATGTAGGTAGTAAAAACGAGTTTTAACACAACCAAATGATTTTAGCTAAATTAGTTCAATAATTGGATTTTGTATTATCAACTCGTAAAATCTCAATTACATGTATGCACATACACTGTATGTCAAGAATATTAAATAAATTAAAATTACTTAAAATTATCGATCTGCATATTATAAATCAGTAGCGCCCTCCTGATTTACAGTATGTCCAATTTCACTGAGAATTTTTTGTCATGCATATAAAAATACATAACCGCCCAGGTGAACGTCGGTCACAAATTATTTTATAAATAAGTCCGTCTGCCCGAAATTTAAATTTTCCACTCAACTTGTAGATAAACGTTCGCATTTGGGACGAACGACACTTAAAGCTTGCCTATTGTCCCTATAAAATATTGTGAATGTTGAGAATTTGCGATGACACGCACATATCGGCGACCTTTTAATATCCCCACAGTCATAAATCGCCGGTCAAATTGGGCTGGCCATGACGGACGCAGATAAATAAGAAAGCAGTTTTATTTAATTATTTTTCGTTTTGTCTTTTCATAAATAAAACATACTTTATAGGGGACATTATAGAACGAATCTTCAGTAAGCACGCGTATTATAATTCAAACTTTATGCCTATGGGGTCGGGGATGGGATTTAAGGCATCCTTGTTTTAGAAAATCATAGTAAATCCTACGCGGGTAATTGGAAACACAAACCTTTCGATCCAGATTATAATTTGAGAATTTGACGTGGATAAAAGAGCAACATTTGCTGTGTCCGTAAAGTCCATCCGCCATTATTCCGTTCTAATCGATGCGAACAATCTACGGAGTTCCATAATGACCAATTTGCTGGTGTGCATGTACGGAGCTCCGCATGGGCCAAGAAAGGTTCTACTGAGCTCCTTACGGACCCACCTTGCATTTCGTGCTAATTATGAGGCACCGAACCCCATTGAACCTCATTGAGGTGTGTCATTGCTAAGAGATTTGTTATGAATCTACATGTATATCGGAGTTCGGAATTGCAATTTCAACAAAATAAGATCCATATATCTCGATAAAGGAAATCTAAGGGGTGATCACAGTTTTTCGGCTCCCATCACAACGGTAACACCTCGAACTACATGTAGTAAGTTCGCGAGACAGGGTTACAATTCCGCCAGGCTACGTAATATAACATTGTGCGAGAAACTAATTATGTGATAGGAGTTTTTATCAGAAATTCAGGCGCATAAAAATCGCGCACTTGACTAATCGATAATCACCATAAAACCATGGAAACGAGTGCATCGTCAAACGAAAATGAAGAGGGAAAAAAATCAGGGTGAGGGAGGGAGACACAGGCAGCAAAAAAAATGGCATTAAAAAGCATAGCAGAAGAAAAGGCTCCATCTTTTGTTATTTTCTTGGATGATTCATGAGGGTTTAAATTTAGAAAACTACAAGCACGTATATGCCACGTACCCTGATCACTCAGTTCCTATGCACTTTTTTGGTCTTGTGGGAGGGGAGACACAATACCTTTGTTAATTGAGGAAGCACATGTTGTCAACGTTATTGAATATTAAGGCAAGTCCTCACTGTGAGAGCGTCGTACCTTCGTTTTTGGGCACCTCCGAAGGTTTGTTATGTGTACAAGTGAGGTCAATTACACACGCTTTGAAAAACAATACCAGAACTGACCACTATCTTATGATTTGTCATAGAAAATGATCACATCAATGGTACATGGTATAGGAAACGAGCTAACAGAATAGTCTGCAAGCTTTATGCACCCATTGAATTATCCTGCAGATTTGCACAGCATTTTCGCAGTTAATACACGTATGTGTGGGTAAATGTATCGATTCAATCTAAAAATATTGTGCTATGATTGTGTTAATGCAATAAATATATGCATATGTGGAGTTGCTCCAAGAGGATGAGTAGTACCTTTAGATAACAAAAAGCCACCAAGGTTTACTTAATCAAAGACACAAGTTAAAAGGAACTAACAGGGGTGCTTACACTAAGTTAAACAAATCGTGTAAAAACAATCGCTCAATTGCCTATGAAAAAGAACTTGTTCAAATAAAGATATTCTAAGAGAGGATTGACAAATGAAAAGACAGTTGAAGCAGGAAAAAGTGACGTCAATTCAGGTAATTTAAGGCAACAGAAGAGCATCAAATAATGAAATGTCCTTATGAGACTAACAGAAATTGTCGACATGGACGTACAAGTAATCATGATGATTTTATAAAATGAAACTGTCTCCTGTCAATTTATCTTTGACAATCAAATAGGCAATTGTTTGAGAAAACTGATGTTTTTGCGTGCACATTTTTGACGATTTTCCGTAAAGTACCAAAGGTGCAACGGAATCGTAGCCAACATATTCAGATCATTCCGATGCATGTAATTTAAAGTCTGGAAGAGAGGGGAAATTACCCCGGCAATCATGCATTTCATCGACATGTTTCATTTTTGAGTCGAGCAGCCTCTGTTATTATCTTACTAACCGATATTCAATTACCCTACGTTACGTAAAATGCGTCTTCAGTCTATGTCAATATTGCCTTTGATATAACGAACAACTTCTTTAATTAATGATTAAAACAACGCTGATGGACGGAATCTACTCCAAGAAATTCAAAAGACGATGTCGGGAACAAACAAGGACTGAGTGCCACATCAGCAAATGAAGTGTTTCGACCCAATGTCCGCTAGGGAAATAACGCCAAACAAATATCAGTAAAGACGCCATAACACGTACAGGGCACAGTAATTAATATCGCATCGAGCGAATATTAGGTCTAAAATTGTTGCCCAGTGTTTCGACCACAAATTACGTCCCGGCAAATTGACCATTAAAGAGGGTCTCGAATATTACGTGTGAGGGTATGGATTGCTCACACAGGTAATTACAAAGACCCGCAATAGTTCAATCAGGGACAAAAAATAGATTAATATCAACTCGGGTTCATATTTCGCCCGCAACTACCATAGTGACCGTCGGTATTTAATGTAAACGAAGGGCTCGAAGAACGACCGATTTTTTTCGTCCTTTTGTTGGTGGAAACAACAGATAAATTATTCACTTCGCACACAGACAAGCGGAAATGATAATAAAAAATACGCGAGCAACAATAATCATTAAATATTGGATCGGAATGAACGCCATTTAATGCCAATGCTCGAATTCGTAAAAATGCTAAGGTCATAAAAACCTTAACTTGCCATAGTCATGTTGGAAAACGGCTGTAACATGTTGCGGCCAAGAATCAGGTACATGTCATGAACAGGGTTTGAAACATGTGTTGCTTAACAAAGGTGTACAAAATGCTTAAATATCTGCATTTCAACCTAAATTTGCCAGTATGCAGTCCAGTTGCCACATACTATCGATCCATTCTGTTTTTGGTGATCAATTTGATTATTTATTTGTGTGTTTGCGTTTTACGTTTAAAGCCTGAACTAACCCAAAAACGACATTAACATAGCTACCCCATCGTTAGGCAATCACTGCCAGCCAACGTGCTGCAAGGAGAAGCAAACTCCCATCTGCAGGGGCAGGCTTCACACTTCAGTCGAAACTTAATATCAGCACCATTTGACGTCATCGCGTCAATAAAGCCTATACATTACCTATCACTAGCATGGTTGTCAATGTATAAGCATGATAGGTGGCGTACATTTAGCTATAGCACTTTCGCTCCTTTTAAAACGCTTATATTGCTAAACGACATTTCTGCGCCCCCATTGCTGTTCAATGAGATCCATTAGAAGAAACTAAGGAATCACTAAGTACGAAGTTGGCTAAAATTGACGCATCGAACATAAATATAAATGAAGATGACACGGATTCTTCCCCGTATAATGATGTCGGGTGGGGTGGTCAGCAAGGGATGCTCACTGGCGCTAATGTTCACCGCATCCCTGCTTTTGCCAGAAAAGTTAACATTTTATCATCGTCCCCTCTGGCTTATTTGGAACCCTTGCAAATGGAAAATTCAGCTTTTAACCATTTGACCATCAGTGTTTTTTCCAGCAGCTTCGCTCCGAGCCAGCGTTAAGAACGGTTTGACCATTGTCCAGCACGGCTCCATTGCTTTATTTCTCCCGAGGGTCTGATTCATCTAAATTTACGCCACATTCGCCTTCGTCCACCAACGCCTCTCCAGGGATCTAATTATCCTTTACTTAGGTGATTAGCGATACCTTCGTCCGGTCACCTTCAGCCCGTGATTACCTGCTGACCAACGGTCAAGCCTCCCTCGGGAGTGGCCGAAGCGACGGAGATCAACACCGGCAGCACCGCCGTTGTTACACGGGCATTGGATGGACGATGGTCAATTTCCTCTCACCATCCACCATGAAATGGACTCGTTAAATCACGCTTGACCATAATGAAACGATGCATTTGCTGCTGTTAGTCCTCTTTTACCTGCCATGCGGCGCATAATCACTACATGGACCATGGAAAGTATGCGGGGGTGGCACGAGGAAATATAAAACAGAATGGACACAAAGGAAGTGACCACGAGTAACCAGATTTGGGCAACTGCATAGAATACAGTGAAATACGAACTGATGGAACTGAAGGACAGCCAATCAGAGAGGTGTCGCTTATCGATTAGGGATTCCTGGTTTTTAAGTGTTGAAAGGAAAATGGCTGAAGCCTCGAGCTGAAGCGCCTCCAATGTATTTTTTTTTTTGTTGAGCTCCTTCCGCTCACCAGTGGCGCTGTATGCGAAATACTGGACTTAGTCAATCACAAACTGGCGATTGGATTCTATTGGTCGGCGCTTTCAGCCCAGTTCCATCTCTTCGTAGTTCTTCTATAGACCGATCTATACAGACTGATAAAGCCAGTAATGTTCTGATGAAAGATGCTTCGTTTTATAGCAGATTCGCTATAAGGACAAATGGAGTTTTGCAGGTACAATCACATGCAAATTAATCCCCGTTAAGCTTTTTTTTTTAAAAAAAAGCCAAGTCTCAATTAAGCTTTTCGTGAAATTCCATCGAAACCAAATGTTCATCTATCGACAATCAGGAAGTGCAATAGTCCTCAGAAAAAATGGAAATAAGCTTACGCTTATCATAACTTACATGGGGAAGAACTTGATGAACTTATCTATCCCTGGAATTTTCCCACGCGATTTTGTGCTAATTTTTCAATAATATATTTACAGCATGGCATATTTATATCTGTGACAGGCCTAGTATTTGAAAATGCTCACGTGTGAATTCCGCAGTTTGGTCAAAGATGCACGGAGGATGTGTGCTCTTAATTTGAATAAATAATTTCGTATTTACACGCAAATTTGAGGCTGTGGAGGTCCGCCGCCAGGGTGCATGTTCCGCACCTACTCAAACACTTCATGCATTTTTCACAAAACAAAACAAACAGTTTGTGTGCCTAGGGCTTATTTTTATGATAAAACTTTCAGGAAGTTTCCCTGGAAGCGTTTCCACTCGTATCTTAGTTGAATATTAAAACACATTATGTATATCAAGCCATAAATGTAAAGCTGTTAATCTTACATATCCTATGACGGATTGCGTCCGAGGGTAAATATAAGAGAAAAAGTAAACAATTAAGGTTTCCAGGTGCGATTTTAAACTATTAAGCTATACGAACATTAACTAGGAAAGCACAGTCCAATAAGCCTGATAGGCAGGTCGTAGGGTACACCAAAGTGATTGGCGTTTTCATGACAACAACCTACTACATGTATGACCTGTATTGAAAGGTAGAGTATTTAATATTCATATAAAATAAAATTACATAAAAATGTCATGAATTTTAACTATATCACCAGGGCTCAATATACTGTATGGCCTAAATGTACAGAAACATTTCCTTACACGTTGCGTTCTTTGTGATTTGTCTAACAAAAACGATTGTTTAATTGACAACACACAAGTGCATCGCGGTTCTACAAATTATACTCGCATAAATAAGTAAGGAATGCGATTTTTTGTATTCAACCCATCACACACAAGTGATCATACTGAGAAATTTGTATCACACTTCAGTCAAGATTAGTCAAACTCGTTTAACTCGTCTCCAACGTAATGGGATTTTACTGGTACTTGTTTATTCGAGTTAAATTCACTATTTCAAATGTTTTCATCGACATGATTTAAACTTTGACTTAACCTCGAATTTTCCTGCTGCGATTGACGTGAGTTTGAACCAGTAAAAAAATACCTTTTTCACGTTGTTTTGGAAATCGTTTGAGCGAGCTTTTTTATCCAGCAAAATTGAATAGAAAATGAGCATTTCAAGTTTGGCCGCCTACTAATATAATAAAAATATAGTTTTCCCGCATGGTGATGATTTTCCATGCAGATAAGAGAGGAGGTCGATGAACGTACATTACCGTCCAAGAATTCCCTAACTACCTGTCCAAGCTACCATAAAAACGCAATCTCAATTTTTTGCCATCGCAAATCTGATTCATGTATGTAAGCTGCATCGTCTAAAACGTAAAAATACGTGGCTTTCAAATGGCGTTTATCTCGTTATTGTCAAGAAAATTTATATCGCTTAATACCCAAAAGTTTAATGGTAACAACGAGTTAAAGTACATCAAATCTAATACCCCTATAAAAGTCTTTCTAAAGAATAGAGATAGCACCAACACCTAAAAGCAGACCAAACTTAGTTCAGTACATGCCTTAAAGAAAGATCATGACAAAAAATATCCATCATATTATGATAATATCAAAATGCCAGTTGGAAAACCAGCAAATGGGAAATGCTTGTATGTTTTATTTCCATACTGTAAATTTGCACCCACTGCTAATGATAAACATTCAAAAAATTCTAATTTGAAAAATACTTGAACTAAGCTAGCAGCAATGAATCAGTTCTAATGATTTTCATGGAGAAACTGGTGGCCATCAGAAGTTACTATATATTATTCAATGATTCACTATGTTTTATATAAACAGTCAAGGCATGCCATAAAAAAAATTTACTCCACTTTTGTCTCCAATATATTGTACATTTAGAAATGAGATTCATCTCCCCGTATTGCTCTGCTGTCATTTGTATTAGGATAAAGGTGCAACTGCAAATTCGGCAAACATTCAAAATTTGAATTTCATAAGCCGGAACTCTTTTATGCTGTATTTAAATTTTACGTTCCCGAATTGTAAATTTGCTACTCGGCAATTCACAAAGGTTTAATTAATCTATCTTCCAAGCAGGTGACGACGAATGGTCGGACAATGTAGGGAGACGTGACCTGTGTAACCCTTTAGAGTAGCAGTTCCTTTTTGGTTCAACAACCACTTCCGGATACATATACATTAGCTTATTCATTATACACATCAGTCAGAACATAAAATCCTTTTTTCTATTATCCAAATAGCTTTTTTTCTAGAAATTCTTCAGAACGTTTGGAGAATAAAATTCAACCCGTTTTACCATGAAGATGAAAACTTAATTTATTCGAGAAAAATAGGCGGCGGTCATGTTTAGCACAAACTATGCGGTATAAACGAGCGTGTTGCACCCATTTTCAATTTTTTTATTTAAATTAAATGCGGATTACGGCTGTCATTTATAATACGTATTGTGATCATGTAAATGTTATGAATTACTACAAGTTTTTTAAATTTATACCAGACATGAAAAGGAGCAAAGAAAATGCTGGTAATCCAAAACAATCCGGAAAAAAGTGAATCAAAAACGTACGACAACAAAAAACGTTTAGAAAAGGCTAGGTGTGGTAGCTTACCTTAAATGACCTTTATAAACTGACCATGCGGTTAATTGATGCCATTACGTGTGCCCATACCTTTAAAATAATAAAACGGATTTTAGTCAAATCAATAAAATCTCAAATTTTATAGCAAATTTCCACAAACACAAACTTGTCCAAATAATCTTTCCATCAGGTAAATGTCTGACTTTTTGGACAACCTCTAGCACCATCTGGTGAAGCATGCGCAAAATATATAAGTACATGTACTTTTTGACACCATGGCATTTCATAATTGACTTTAGTCACTTAGGAGGCCAATCATGACCGCATTTGAAGGCAAATGTAACAAATTATCTACTTTTGACAGAACAGTGGTATTGGCTGTTTGGAGTCATAGAGTCCAGGTACATGTCAAATAAATCTTCCAAAACCACTCGAGTCTCAAAAAACAAAGTTAACTGATGCCAGGTATGGTAAAGAAGGATCACTAGGATCATCAGGATCATTTCTCGCGATATCGACCACGACTAATCTGGTAATACTGTGACAACTAATCACGAAATAAAACAAAGATATTTTTGTTGTTTTAAATCATCTCCATGCCGTCTCACAGCAACCTCGCGTGACGTCAAACTGAAGTCACTCAAGGTTTATTATTAAATAAGGCCTTATTACAAGCATAACTTCAGACGAGATTGTATGAGTAACACCAAGGCATTAATGATTCAAAACATGTTCCTCCCAGTTTCCCAAATACCTAAGCTTAATAAGAGAAATTTTCCTCTGAAGTTTCTTGATTATTTTTACACCAAAATCAGCATTGGTAGTAGTTAATTAAGCGAAACAAACATGATGAATCGAATTATGACATTTAATAACACACACGCGTGAAAATAAAAAAATGCATTGTTGAATTCCTATCTGCGCAGCGTCGTTGCCAAGGTAATACCCAAACAGATTGCTCTCGACATGACCACTTAGTGTCCCATTGATAAGTACACAAAAACGGAAATGATGTCATGAAATACTACTGGGTATTTCCCAAGATTGTTCCGTGATAAAGTCAGCAGATATGACGCAGCTATATGATAAGAGTAAAGCCATAATCTAGCAAAAACCGCCAGAGGGCACAGGTTTATGGTCCATATAGTTTGGAATTTTGAAAACTTCCTTCCCAAAAAGACCCATAAAACATTACAGGTATTTTTCGTTTAATAATTATCTGGTCGGGGATGTCAGGGCTTAAATGGTGCCCAGTCCTGGGGTAATTAACCCCAATCCAGATATAGCCCCTAATCTGCGGCTGCATTCTGTGCTTATTAAGACCTATTATGGTGAAAGTGCAATATAAAACAAGCGGGTAATTGCCGCAAGATGTGCCGTGTAAATTTAAGCCCGTGTCAAGTCCTATTACGAATTCAAGGCTGTAAAGTTTTTTGAAATGAAATAATAACGCACTAACAGCCCAGTTATAAAACCAGTACTGCCTTAGAGATCATCGCTTGTTACTCATTTTTTTCATTTTTTCCCCAACAACTAACGAGTTATGTAAAAGCATTTCAGAAGGATAAAAAGAACAAAGCAGCGTACAGACACACAAGTAACTAGCAGACGTATTTATCGTTCACCACATCGAAATACAGAAATACAGCCTACTGATTTGAACAGTTTCGAACTTTGAATTAATGCAGACCTACACTGTACTGTACAGTGTACACTGAGTTCTTGCTCCATCATCTCTAGCGCAAGTCGAAGATGAGAGTAAAAACTTCCGGTGAATGAAGATGTGACATATTTCAGCATCATCCCCATAGATCGCCAGCTACAAAAAATACTACATTCAAGAAAAATGCTACGAATTGCTTGACTTTGCAACTCCACTCATAAATTTCGCGACGCTCATTCCCGGTATGGGCAATGCAGCCGCCGCTACACCTTCAATGACCGACACCACCGACACCTGGCGGCTGCATTGCCCATTTCGGGAAAGAGCATCGTGAAATTAACCCGCGGAATTTGAAATGAAATTGCAGGTTAAGTGCAAGTTAGCAATTCGTACCTTATTTTCTGAATCAAACATTTTTGTACAAGTAGTTGGAGCGTTGGCGATAGGCTGGCACCACGAATGACGGTGCAAAGGGTCACATTGACGTCACTTTTCCATTGGGCAAGAAATTAGGCAGAAATGCTCTTACTAAAACGTACAGGGTTTACATCTGCAGCCATTGTTTAATAGTTTGGTCCAACGTCTGCGAATATCGTAATACGACAACCAACAGGGGGTGGATGAAAAGGTCAAAACGTCGACTTTGTCATGGACGACTTTTATGCACAGCCCCAAACAGTCATTGCTCGACGAATTTGCATCAAACTTGTGAAATCGATTAGTAGGATGTGGTGGAGTTTCTGGCCAAACTAAAAGGCTCGCGTTTTTATGCCTTCAAATTACTGCCGGTAAAGGTTTCATGCGGACAAGAAATTAAAAAGCGCAAAATAATATCCTGATAACATAAATTTACGTGAGGACGCTGCAGAATTGGTCACATGCCACCATCTCATTAACTGCCAGTCTCGCGCTTAGCCTAATGCAGATTTGCGTGCGACGAGGGGGATCCAGTATGTGAATCGCGTGTGGAAACTGGATCCACGCCAGGTAGGCCTACACCTTTAGGGAGGGGTCAGATATTTGATACATAAGGTCATATATACTGTAGGTGTGCAAGACCCCGATCCAGACGAGGCTCGAACCCCCTAAGCACGTACTTTCCCATCGGCCATATAAACGAAACGCCATTAAGAGGATATGAAAATCACGTGGGTATCATAAACAACGATTAATAATCGCAGCAAAATTAGAGAGCATTTAAGTGAACAGGAAATGACGCGAATAGAAAGCAAAATTAAGTCTAATGGGGTTAAAGTGGCTCCAATGGCTCATCCCTATTGCGAGCTTTCAATTAAAGCGAGTGATTCTCAATCGAAAGGGATGTGCTCCTAATAAGGATCTTCAGGAGAGACACAGACACAGACTAAAAAGTGGACGTCAAATAAAGGGTGGATCGGAATAATCGCAGCATCTTGGATGTAGACACATCCATGGCACGCGGGAGATAAACAACAATAAAAAAAATGGAGCTACACCAGTTCCTCGTCAGGGACACAGAGACTGCAATAATAATAAATGGCTAAATGACTTGATTGCCTATTTATAGTTGTAATCATGTAACAATACCGAGTGGAAACTAAGATTTCTAACCGTAATCAGCCACAAATTCAAGCTAAGGGTGCAAGTCAGCCCACATTTGGCACTGCTGAACAAAGTCATGCAGCTAACTTCTGTACAATTCTAATCACTAAAGAAATGGAACCCCCATTCTGATGTGTTGGTACACGATACCATCAAAATACCAAAACACCACATAATCAGCAACACCACACTGTCAGTAATTGCCTGAGAATAATCTCAGCTACATGTAAATCCAAATGTTTTATTTGGTGTTAGGACAGGTTAGGACATTTGGAGCATGGCATACTAATTATTGAGTTGTGTGCTTAAAGACTTTGATTGTGACAATCAGCAGGATTGTGTTATTTTGCATTGCAGCACGTACATTCAACGAGGCCCTATCACGACATATTCTGAGTGGTTTCTTGACATAAAACCTGACTCGCACTTCGTAATAAAAACGTCTAATCTACATACATCTCCACACGTTTGGCGTCCACATGATTCGTTCGATAACTGCTTTCTGTTTTACATTATTTGTGCAAGCTCGCAATTTGGCGCAGCTTTTTGCGCGAGAAATTTAAGAAAAGGCAACGACGCGACTGTCGTTAAAAGCACCAATCTTTCCAGGAGATAAATTTGCTTTCTTCAACGAAAACGCTGAAAAAGCCACGGTTGCTAATCTCTGACTATGTTCAAATAAAACTATCTACTTATCTACAACTTTATTCAAATGCCCGCACGAGAAGAAGTCACAACTAACACTGTGAAAGTGATGAAGGGGACCAACTGGGAATTCATTTGCTGTGTATGAATTATATAGGAAAGACATCATTGTGTGTTTCGGTTGCACCACGATAAGTTAAAGCTAACTGCTGATTCGCTTACAAAAAGTCAACGAAACATTTTACGAGAACAATGTACATTTACATTATAAATGTTGGTTGAATTAAGCAATGAAATTAGCAAGTAAGAACGATTTGATCATCGATTGAATTTAACGAAGCATGGCATACAGTAATTTTATAATAGATCAGAGGCATTTCTTTCAATAGGATGGCTTCATTAATGTGTAACTAAATGAAAATCACTGGACATGCATCCAGACATGTACAAGAATATCCATACATATGAATTAGGTGCCACGTTTTCAAGGAAAATGACATCAAAATAGCCAGATGGAAATTCAATTGAATGAAATTGACTGTTGTCAGTAACTTTGGATAAAAAATTACAACAGATTAGCTGTCGCAATTCACACAGATTAACGCAAGCTAACAGTATAATTTATTTAGCAGGCTATTCGGCAGGCACTTACCGCCAACCTATAAGCTATTAAGAGAAGCCCACTCTTTCGTGTGTACATTACATATTTTCATGTATCCCATACAGTATATGACGGAAGGTCTAATCTGCAGCAGTCGTAATTTTGTCCATAAATATTGCTGCTCAGCCGAAAAAAAAATGATCCCTGTAGATGACTTAATTGGCGCTCGGCTTAACACGAAATGCAAAAAGTGCCTACCAGTAAATATTAATAACAACAATTATCCCAATACTTTTTTCCTATATTTTAAATGATATACAAATTGAAAGATTAGCGAGTCAGGGCTTAGGAGATCGAGTAGTGATGAACGGGGATCCTGACACATTTCTTGTCTGACATTCACTGGGGATGAAATCCAATTAATCCGCTTGTAATCTCCTTTAAATTATGCCTGTGCAGCATGTGGGTACTACTTCATACGAAGTTTTTGGTGGATTCGCTTCACGCATCAATCAGCATTATGCAAATGAGCATTTTTTCGAAAACAAAAATAAGGCGAATAAAAAGCGCGCAACAGGTTTGAAGACAGGCTATGAGCTTGGCAATACCAGGGCCCTATTTCATAAAATAACGAGGAGCGTGAAGATTTGATGAATCTGAGGGATAGCTGTGAGGAGTTGAAGATTTGAAGTTTCGAAACGAAGTATCATCCTATTTCCCATGACATGGAATCCTCACGCATCCATTCCTCAGATTCATCAACTCCTCACATGTATGCCTCGATTCATCAACTCCTCCCACCCATGTAACTTAAACTTAGACATTATATGTGACTGGTAACATACATGTAGAACTATTTGAATATTTCACAGTCAAAATTTTATTAGAAACAACGTTTCGCCCATCCAAGGGGCTTGTTCAGGTTATCCTTATGAAAAAGTAAATGAAACAGCCAATCCACTTGACTTCACAATGAATATTTTTGGAGTTATAACTATGTCCAAGTGTGATGGCGAACGGTTGTTTCTAATAAAATTCTGACTGAAATATTCAAATGGTCCTGCCACTCATTTCTTTATGAAATAGGGTCCAACAATGAAAATCAGTTCATGGACATAATCAACCAAGTACCTGTAATTACATGTATTTGGCAAGACAGTTTTCATAGGATGAAAGAAGGCTGGGCAGCATCATGTGACAATGCAAATTGATGTCCACATTCATGTTTTCAAGCTGATAGCTGATTTTGCATTGATTCAGCCTAGCTTTCGAGCTTAGGTCAAGTGTTGGGTCAGGTGAAATTTGAAAACTCGTAGAAAACTGAATGGAGCAACGCTGCCCGGAACCATTCTCGAGCGTGGTGCTCATTAAAAGCCATTATCGAACATCTCCACAATCTCCCAGCTCTTTTTTCCGACTCTCCATTGACTGTTTTTGTTTCCTCGTCCTGCAGGGGGCGCCAACAAGAGCATGGTGGGCCATCTGTTGATAGCATTTAGGCAACATGTTGCCAACACCGGCCCAACATGCGCCAAGAACTAGCTGATGGCCGAGATTGGCCACGATAACGAGATGAAGAAAATGCTGTTGCTCGTTGATATGCTAATTAACAAGTGCATGGTTGGTCTGAGGTGCCGCTTTCAACTTTTTCATCTCCCATTTTTTGTTCATTTGGTTCTCTATAATGCAAAAGCAGGCCCCCGAATGAAAAGCTTGCAGCCAGCAACCGACTTATCAGTTATTAACACGTCAAAGTGCAAGGGTATCAGGTAAAACGTTCCTTTCAGGTGAGGTTTGTGGCAGGCGTGGTGCCACCATGGCATACAATTTTGGCAACAGGAAGTGGTAGGAGGGCGCACGTGGAAAAATACAAGTGGGATAGACCGCCAGGGCGATAAAAGGAGATTTAGGGGGTCCAATGGACTCTCCGGGCGGTGGTCCGCTCCGAAAAACCTTAAAACAGACCGTAAAATCATGAAAAACAACTGGCAGATTAGCCAGTCGCGCAACGCCGGTACACGGGGTGCCATGACGGGCATCTCGACCGCAACAACGAGTCCAAACTTTTCAAAAGTATCTCTTAAAATTCTTCAGTAATTCTCGAGTCATATTTTAGGGGTCGTAAAAGCGCTTTGGGGAGCCACTGTACTGCCATGGACGCCCTAGCTGAGTGGCATGGTTTTGGTGCTGATGCTGTACGCGAAAACCAAGTGTGCAAACTTTCTGATTGACTTATGGGACACCCACTAGTTTTCATCCTGAAGTCACGTTTCGACTTTATCCACTCGATGGCAGCACTCTTGAGATTTGTATTATTGGTTGCTACTTTCGAGTCACTTGACTGAAATCAAGCCATCAATAATAACAAATCTGCTTGGCGTTGCCTTGTAATGCACTGTTATAATAACTTAAATACATGGAAGTTGTTGGAATTCATCAGTTTCATAATGCATTTGGTGTGCATTAATAATGTGCATCAAACTTAAGTATATTTCTTCAAAAATTGTAAAAATGAGCCAGCATGCAGTGTTAAGTTTCCAAGCAAAAACTTTCTCATGACCATAACTGATAAAAAGTTTGACATGTACGAAGTATTTACGAATATAACCAATGTCTATAAAATGCTGGCAGAAGGATATAAAATCATTGTAATTTCACCTTTCAAGTTGAAGGGGCACCCTAATGTCCGCCTCGTGTATTTGATATGACCACGCTGTAAAAGGACTCGTAGCTTCGGCCATAGGTGCAATGTAGATGTTAATATGATTAAGGGTCAGATATCGCCCAGTCTAAGAATTGAAAGTATTACAATGTCTACATGTTTACTAAATATTACGAGCAAGTACGTTCGCAAAACGGCGTGAGGATATTCTGTTTTAAATAAGACATTCCAAATTAGCTCAACGGTGTTATGTTGAAAACGAAAACAGCAAAAGGTATTAGCAAAGGTACATTGTAATTAGTGAGTTAGATATGTTGTCCGAGCTACCAAAATTTCACATTTATTGCCCTTATCATGATTAACGTTTCGAGGGTAAACATCACATTTTATCTTAGGCAGCTTAAAACTATCTCGTTTACAATTTTGCCGACGGATTTACTTATTTGCAGTAGTATTAAGAAACACGGTGTATAAACAGGTGGGGCGGCTTGGTGCAATTTCAATTCTGTTTTTCACTAAATGTACATATGCCATTTCGAAATTGCTGATAAGACGAAATCTTTGGTCGAAATTAACAGCATCAAATAATTTTTCCTGCTTTTCATCAAACATTAAAATACCAGGAAACCTGGGTTATCTTAACCAATGGTAATACACTGTTTCCTGATTACGATAAACCCAACATGTGTACAAAATGGGGCGGCTGGGATCCAATAATTCGGCTTTAATTTACACTTTATAAATCATAATAATATCCATTCTAATTTTAGCCCACATTCCTCGCGGGATAGTTTCTGCCAAGTTACCAAAACAGGCTTATAAGCCTACATGTTAGATTAAAACATTTATCCTGACTAATAACTACAATAATAAAAAATTATAACCACAATAAAGTATTATCGTCATTTCATATAAAGCTTAACTTTGGATTTCAGTTCATCAAAATGGCTTTTCAGGATTCAAATAAAGCGCTTAAGAAATTACATTTTAAGAGTTTCAGCATAATTTTTCCATACATTTTTGGCATTTTCCATAACCAATAATTATAGCAATAATATATTACGCCATTACGTAAACATTTCAGGCTTTAATTTGGAATTTTAGGTTCATTTTTGAATTGAACTCGAATTCTTATTACAATTACTTGGAAAGCTTGGCATTTTTAACAATAACAGATTGCGAAATATTTTGTTGTGTTATTGGGTATCGTGTATTCACAACAGACAGGTAACACTGATATAATTCAACAAGAATACATCCATATTTTTTATGTTTATGACTCTCTTGAACTCAGTACAAAATGATTTTTTACGATGGAGTTATGTATAGGCCCTACATTATCGAACGTTTGTCCTGCTTTCGGTAAAATTAGGTTGTTAATATTTATGCTAAAATTCATTACTTAAAGTGGATGCAATGGAAACTAACGCGGTTAAGTTTGAGTTCCCGTTGCAAAGGGTGGCGTTTTTTTTTAGTCTAACGTAAATAATTTTTTTATAACGCTAGAGACGAATTTAATTTGAGAAAAGTAGCAAGTTAAACAAAACTCCCCGCACCACTTTTTTAATTAATAAAACACACAGACTAGAGGCATTATTATGTGCCTTTGAATCCATAATGTGGGTGCGAAAGATTAAAAATGTACAAAAAAGCTACTTAAAAAATCCATCTCGCACTAAGGAATTACACTTATAATTTCGTGCATTGATTAATATAATGGGCAGAATCGACGGTAACAATGAATAAAAAAGTGAATATAAAATAATCTTATTAATTAATTTCTCCTACCCTGAATTACACGCTTCAGCGTTGGAAAAAAGCTCATTTGGAAACCTAAGTGAAAGCATTCACCAGACATGTACCTTACATAATAATTTTCTGTCTCTGACAATTCATTTCGGCTTTTTTTTTGCCTTTTTTTCTCTTATCCTCTACTAATTAAATCCATGTAAAGCACCCATTAATAAAATGAGTACAAAATCCATAGAGAATTTAGCGAATGTTTTAAGTAAAGAAATGCAGCCCATTAAAAATGCTGCCAACTTATAACTAGAAAAAACCTTCACTCTGTGTTTAATAATAATAATAATAATAATAATAACAATAGATGTTTGGTAGAATTTGCCGGGCATAATGAAAGAATAAAAATAATTGTCTCTGTGTAAAAACAATGGAGGGCGACAACAAGTTCTACTTTCATTCCTATGTCGAAGACTACCGAAGAAAATTCATTGACTGCTACGTTGCAGTTGTCTTTAAATAGGTTTTGTTGAAGAAAATCACTAGCACTATTAACCACAACGATGTTTATTAAGCAGCCCGATGATTCCGATGTCAATGTGAACACTTGTTTGCAAGAAAAATGTCTGCTTTCAAAGAATATCAATGTGTCTAATATATCCTTCAGGCAATGTAATGTTATGACATGTCATACCAGAAGTATCATGGTATTTTCCTACATGTTACATGTTGCTGTAATATGCGTGTGTACGAGTAGCATGTCGACGAAGAGTCAACTTATAAAGCATGCTCACTGCTCAGAATGTGATGAAAACATGTTTCTTGTTTTGCATACAAATTTATGCATATTTTTCCGTGATGGTCTTAGATCTTGTCGTGATTTGTGGTGATTTTACAACTACATATACACATAGGCAGCCTTCCATAGGGTTTGACCACTTTGCGATTATAATCCCATAACTATTATTTTTCTTAAGATAACAGCAGCAGCAGCCGTCCGTCTCATCCCCAGTTCACAATCACTACCAATCATCGACCAATCTGATTTCTACAGTCGTGGAGTCAAAATATTTTTCGAGAACTTATTCTTGCAATGCAACAATTAGTTTTGGCACAAAAAAGCAGCATTCCTCAGGTGTTCGCCAGAAAGGTGAATGCAATGGAGTTTAAGTTATAACTCGCAATTCCTTATCTGGAAGTTCATTTGTGGCGAGCCACACAACACCTTATCGCACCTCACGACTTACAACTAAGTACAAATGTAAAAATCCCCCATTAAAAACTTCTGCCCCGTTTGCCCTGAAAAAATCCCCATTACGATGTCACGCAAAATGCAGCGCCATTCGTGTTGTGAGATCAGAAACAACAATGAACATGGTTCAAAATAAACAGTGCTCGTTAAAATTCAATAATAAAACAAGAGGCACTCAATCTTTCCAAGCAGACACTCCGATTAAGGATGATGAATTCCCGGTTATTACCCAACAATAGTTGGCTTGGTTAACGAATGTACACTGTTGGAAATATCTTAATTGAAATGAAGCTTGAAGATGCATCTAAGGTGAGATCGAAGGGCATTACAATTTCGAAGCAGAAAACTTCGTTTCTCAAGGTAGGTAGAACAGCACTTTTGTGGAACACTTGCCTGAATATACACTGATTTGTGAAGCACCAGAATTTTATTTGATGATGTGCAATAACAGCGTTGTTCTCAGGATTCGAGCAATTTATTTCAGCTTTTGGACATCACCTCTCAATAAAATTAACTCATTCATTTAGAATTGAGCACATGCGTTGCAACAACCCTTGCCTATAAAGACAAATTGCATCGCAGCAACAAAGGACTCAAAAAGAAATCTTTTGCTACTATCTTCGAATCGGACTAAAGGCATTTTCTCTGAGTAGTATTTCGAGTATTGGCGCGTATCCCGAATACAAATAAATTGATGATTTTTGCAAAATTGTGCAAATATCGATGCTAGCAGGCATTCCCAATGGTCGTATAATATGCAAGTATCACTCGCCTCTCATCATTTCTTTCAACCACCCAACTTTCAGTTCACCGGGCAAGTAATGTCATGTTCATTAATGCCCCAATTGTCCCTCAGAGTATTATCATCAGAATTTTAATAGCAATCCGAGCGCTTTCGGCCAATGGCTAGCTGTCCAATTAAGCTGGACATTTCACAAAATGGGCACAAGCAGCTCCTCGAGTGTCATTCACGAAAACCTTTCCGCTCTCCAATACTCAATTATTGAGTTATGAAACGTGCAACATTTCAGAAATAAACCACAACCCTGACCGCATCAGAAAAGATCTAAAAATGAGGAGGGTTAATGTCTTACGGTCTCTTCTGGCATTTTTTAATCTTCAAGATGTGATGACTGAGATTAGTAAAAATTCGAAAGCGAATTGACAAGCAAGAAAGAATTTTGAAAGATTAAAACGTTGTTCCCCACCAATTACCCCATACAGGTAGTTCAGCTAGGATTTCTTGAAAAATACGAGACCCCACAATAACAAAAGAAACAACAAAATCATTTAGGAAATTGCGTGGACGTTTATCTTGATCAACATCATAAAGTTTTCAATTGGTGATGACACGCACATGAGGACTGACATCGAGATATTAGAAGTTGGCCAATCAGATAAAAATAATAAGACCTCAACTTAAAACGAGGTTTAGCATAAGCCACCGAAAAATGGTAAGTCACTCGAGGATAGACACTGCTGGTCAAGTTCAAACTTAGGGTCAGTGAGCAAGCATTGTTAAAGAATCTTATCGCCATATGGTGGAACCATTAAGATCAATGGAGTGACGTAATCAAAATGGGAGGATAACCTGAGAAATATCATGTTAATAATTTCGAGCATTGCTTCTTTCAGAAGAAGCTAAAATCATGATAGGTTAAATTCAACATAGGCAAAAAAAAGTATGAAAAGAATTAGACTCATGGTCAGCATATTGTCAAAGTTCATTATGCTCATTTAAACTGTGATGTTGAAGGCATTTTGTAGTTTGAGTGTCTAATCATAAGAAAGTCTGTAATTGCTAGAACATTTTCGAGGCATCGTCAAAATGTTTTTAGTTAAGGCACGTTCATTCCAGAACAAGTACATGTAGCTCAAAAGCTTCCCATTATCAAAGAACAATGCAAAATCATCCATAACAATCGTCACGATGAACCAACATTAACAAATATCTGAAACACGACAGTCAGATACTGTAGTTCTTGCAAAATAGTTTAATGTAAATATTCATGTATGCATAACGTGGAGTACAAATGTTGCTTATCAAATGCATACCATTGAATTTCGAAAGTCCATATGTATGAAAAGAATTACATATACATGTACTTCAATTCAAAGACTTCAGTAAGCAGATACTGGCCATCACGCCAACGACCATGACGAAATCCAGTGTATGGTTACATAAAGTTGAGTAGCGTTGGTCATTTAATATCAAATTTATTTTCTTCTTTTCGAGTTAAGTGCAAAATGATTTCCTCCGCGGTTATTTCGGAATTTCCCCCCGTTTCCTAGCTCGTAATATGCCCTGGCAGAACTGTCAATTGCGACCGCATTTCTTTGACATGGACTGTCTTAATTTGACTATAAATATTTCGCCATTTCACAAAAGTCAGCAGATTTTTTCCCCTCCAGAGATTCCCACTAAAGTTTATTAAGAGATGGCGCAATGTGCGAGGGTTTCCAACATGGAGGCCCTTCGAATATTGATTGGTAATTTGATTTTTACTGGAATGAAACTGGCTGAAATATGATTGACCAGGTCGCGGTCCAGCCTCGTAATGTCGATGCAACGAATGATCAATGTGGAACTTCCATTTTCATAGACGGATTTTTGATGGGCAAATTGAGTTTGTTGAAAACTTAACTCTAAAGTTATTTATCCTAGAGATATAGAAGTGCTCGGCGAAAAAGTTATAAAAACTCAATAAACACGACGCAATAAAGGAGCAACGAGGAGAGATGGAAAAAATTTAAACAAGAAAATAAACCAAACTGAAGTTTGAGTTTCCAGCAGTTACTTCTAGATGGCGCCACCACTAGGTCTCTTGCTTGAACTCTCACCTCCATTCTACATCTATTGCAAACATTAGCATGGATGTGAGAATTTAAAGTTAGCTGGAGATAAACCATCGGTTTCAGATTGGTTTATTGGAAGCTGTTGGAAAAACAAGTTTAAGTAATTTTCATCTCATAACATCTTTCGAATGTTATGAGGTGTTATGAGGTTTCATTAAAAGGTGATTCTTAGTTTTTGGAAATACAGTATGCTCGTTCAAATATTATTTGTGTTGCTTCAATTCGCCATAGCGTCAGAGATCAACACCCACGCTCCGCAATTAAAAGACGGATTTGTAATTTTTTTTGTTACATATTTGAGTACTATACCGAAAATGTATATAAAGAAATGGAAAAAAAGCATCTCGTGTCTATTCAAATTTCAAGTTTTCAAGCTTGCCTACACGCTTCTAATTAATGGCTGCCACCAAAAAACAATGTTTATTTCCCCTTTGTAAACTTTACCGAAACCATATCCCCAAGATCTTTCTTGACATTTCAATCGTTTCCTCATAAATGTTTATTTACGCGTTTGTGCGGGTTTTTTACCTGAAAAAATTATTTTCTGGGGAAAAAACTTGCGAGTGTTATTCGCTCTGGCTTATCTTCGAGCGTGTATAATTACGCCATTTCCAAAGGCATTATTTATGTCTGAAATTAGCATTTAAACCCGAAAAATAAAGGAGTTTTCGCTAAACAATATTGCTTTGAACTCCAGTGTTTCGTGCCCCGATGCATATGACCACTTAAATATTCACTTGACCAAAATTAGAGATTCCCATGCATACCAAGAGAGATCTTCAAGCTGTACGCATACTGACAGTCACGATTTCCTGTTGCACACCGGTCACATACATTGTAGTTACGATCAGAACAATGCTCATGGGGAAAAAAGCGTCTAATTAAAGCAGTGTCATTAATTGTGCGCATGTCACACCAGAAAATGACAAAAATAATATATCCATTCTGACGCAAGACCCACTAAGGCACTCAACTGAAAGTATTTTAAGATTACGTCCAGAGGGCAGTGCCAACAACCGATATTTCATGTCTCGAATGCAATATGTTATGCCAGCATGAAACAATTCCCCCTTAGAAATTTAATTAATATCATGGAAACTTAATCAAGAAACGAGCATAGGAGGAAAACTGAATGGATCGTATACAAAAGTAAGATAATTATGATGAGCAAGACCCGAAATTAAAAAAGTGGCAGCCATGTTACCACTAGGCTATATTGTTGTTTGTGTTGCGAAATGGGAATGCATAGTGGTAACGTCTGATATAGAAGCATTAACGTACATTGTATAACTAAACAGTATCCAAAATGTTTAGTTTTAAGCATACACGAACGAATGACATCCATGATAGCAAGAAGTTGCGGTTACTTCTTGAACAGTGATTGAGCAGGTCAAAAAACTTTCAATTTCAGCACATGCAAGAATCGTCATTATAATCGGAAAAGCTGACATGATGTCAGGCTTTTCCCATTGCGTTAACTAGATGGCGTCAAACTGCCTCATTCATCAGTTTACTATCAAAAAGAAGAGGTTTACAGCGCCACCTACATGTATATAGTTGGAAAGCATTAACAAGCCACAGGTAATTAAAGCAGTTGCAAGAACATAAAAGTGGAAAGTTTACACCGGCATTAAGCGGAAACTAATCTCAATTTCAGTCCATGTTGAGCATAATTTCATTAGCAATAAGTGAAAAAAGTAAATCCGTCTCGTTTCCAAAGTTCGGCTTAATTGCCAATTGAATTGGCCGTGTTAAATCCCCGTTGAATCATACTTTGGTTAATTGCGTGTCGAATGATTATAGCAGCGATCACCTAAGCGCAAATTAATGGGATTAAAGCTAAAACCTACTTTTAATCGATCCAATCTGCTCGCAACTTTTTAATGACGTTACGTGTATGCCGAGCGTTAAATGGGTTGGGATGCATGTTTCAGATTTAATTGATGATTTTTTTCTAACAAATCCATTCTTTCCCATAAGGCTGTTATACTTATGGCTTCGTGCAGGGTCAAACGAAAGCCCACAAATCTGCAATCGAGGATTCCCGCAAAGCCTTTGACTTTCTTAAGCAAGTCGCAGCATACTTCATTGGAACCAGTTTTAATTTACCCTCATGTTTATTAAAACGTTAGACAAGACACCATTAAATTGCACTCATAACATTAACAGTAAGTTATCAGAAAATTAAATGATATTAATTAACTCGTAAATAACTGACATGAACAAACAAAAACCAAAATGCAAGTTTGGCCATGAAAACGATGTTAAATGGAAGACTAAATCTGTGAAACACGTTCGAGAACTGATTCTATCAAGTATTTACACGTGTTGCACACTAACCAAACTAGACATCAAAAACAGATTTCAAAATATACATGTATGTGCCTATGCGATCCTTAAGTTCGCTATAGTGTATATGGCCATGGCAGCCAATTTACATATTTGCGACCGCAGCGCCTCTCAAGTTGCGTGGTAAGTTATTCAATCGGTGATGTTCCCCTCCTAAGGTTTAAGTATGCTGATTGTACAGCTCCCCCATCAAAAAGCACGACCCAGGTGTGGGTGTCCAGCTTCTTTTAGTCAGCAACACCGAACCTACCTGATAATTATGATCAAGTAATGAGCCATTATCAGCGACAAACACAATGCTCGCTATAATTACATTTTCTTTGAAGGCATAACAGAGAAGCCGGATAGAGACTCCACCTGGGCTTTCAAAGAAAAACCATGCCAAAAAACCAACCCTATCCACGTGTACATAATGCATTCGCCTTAAACAATAGACTTGTGTGGGGGTCAACAGTTGGCCATATCGATAACAATAGTTTCTAAAGTTTCCAGTTAATGCATAATCACTGCTCTGCCAGCAATGGCTGCCGAGAAACAACTAGGGCGAAAATACCGTCAGCGTCAACTAGTGAAGCTCATCAAACTACATTAAATCAGCGTCAAAATAGCTTAAAAATGGAGAAAAAAACGTTCTCTGGTTATGGGGGTGCTACATACATTATGTTGATGATGGCCTCAGGAGTCGTCCTCTTAATTTGACACACATTCCAAATTTGGTAATTATAAATTAAACAGAGCATAAGCTCGTTATAACAGCATATACTAGTACGACACATTTTAGAAATAGCTTTTACACAGCTCGTGGTATTGCTTCGTCTTAAGGTGAAGAGTCTGCAGTCAATCATGAGTTCCAAGGTTTTACTATCCTATACAGTATATTTAAGGTTATGTTCAATGTTACGCGCATTCCACTTAAATGTGGACGCAAATTTTGAATCACATTGTTTGTGAGCATATCATGAAACGAATATTAGCTAATTAAGATTAATTGCTGCCAATTAATATAATGCCATCGTGCAAGTCGTAGACAAATTGCACCACCTGTTGCACTGAGATTAACTGCCATTAAGGAGAAGTCGCATAAGACGCCAACATTGACTACTAATAGCTTTCATTTACAAAGCAAGAAATTAGCCAACGCCGAATTAAAATTCGGCGCAAAAAAAAACGAAGGGGTCGGCTGGTTTCAGATTCCTAGGACATTAGTAAAGTCCAGAAAAAGCAATTTTTATACTCATTTGAGAATGCTGATGGAGATGGCATTTTTGCGGGGTTTTAGTGGGAAAGAAAAAGGGGTAGGAAGGACGTTAACACGTGAATTTTAACCTGATGTACTTGCCTTGTAAACGTTAGAGAAAGAAGCAAAAAATAAATGTTTTCTCATAAGCAAATTACGAGGCCGGTATACGTATTTCAAGAATGTCAACCCGAAAAAAGCAATAGTTTGACAGCCTAGTGGACAAAGTCGCAAGGGGACTTTTTATGTGAATTATTTAGTAATGCTCATAAGGTAGGAACATAATAGTTGTAATTAAAATGGATGTCTTGCATTTCATGTCCACTGACCTCCAAGAAAATGAGCACGTATCGTCCCCAAAAGTCAACGTTCTTCTGTTGGATTTGAATCTTTGTCAAACAGCATACGGTTTACACAAGATACATGTATACCTGTACGTATGTACTGCTAGCACCAGGTTTTTCTTCAGAGTAATATTTCATTCGTATCATAAAACCCATTTGAATAATTTTCTAACTAGACTTTACTAGGTTTTGCAAATGCTTGTCATCCCATATGGTGTAGTTGTAAATTGTGCAATTCATCATTAAAATATAGTAGAAGTTAAGAACAATGGCCATTTAATTATTGCACAGGTTTGATCACATAACTTTAATACGCCATTCTAAAATTGACTGAATGGCGTTCATTCTGACTGCCTATTTTGTGCGTTAAGTGGAAAACCATCACAATTAGCGCCAT